>UELX01001536.1:0-42293 GCA_900480035.1 Eupelmus urozonus | reverse complement strand
AGATTCAGTTGGTAAAACAATTGATAGCCGTTGCGCGGCATGCAAATTTGTTATTATCGGCAGTATCGCTTTAACCTTAGAGACAAACAGATCACTTTTAGAAAATATAGAATAAATGTTGGCTTTAATTGAGTTGTTATGTTATTTCATTTCTCTCCTGCCGTTACTCCTGCTTGATGCGGGAACACTTAAGCAATTTAAAGCCTAATCTCATCATAATAATACAATCAATTTTTAACTAAACATTCGTAAAAACACTAACCACGCCTCTCCCACCTATCACACCATCCGAAAAACACCAGTCAAGCAATACCCGACATTTGTCGCGCATTATTCCATCTTCCACTCCCTCTCCCCCCCAAAAAAAGACTAGTTCCCAATTTCTCGGACTATTTACCTCGGCCCTTCCCAATTTTTTTTCGCCTCCTGTTTATTCGAGCCAGCCGCGCACTTGTTACGAAGACGGACGGCCCGGCAGCAATGCATAAATGGCCATATCGCCCCGAGATATTTGACGTTTCACTCTCGCGCCCAGATTCCGATCGCATGATGAATTCGCGCCGGGCAGGATTAATTTCCCGGAAAACGTATTACTCCGGAGCCGCCCGCCGGTGATATACGCCGATTCATTTTGCTCCGCCGCGCCAACACTTACATGCGCGTATGTATGTATCTGGGATGGGCTGGCTGTATACGGTCACCCTTGTGATTCGAGCACGTTTTTCCGATCGAACGAGATACGGAGAGAGGAAACTGCCGTATCTTTCTGCGCTGCCCCATTTTTTGTCCTTATATGTGTCGTGAGTACGTGGCCGATACACGCGCGGGGAAGGGTAAGTGCGTAAGGCCGCACATTTTTCACGTTTTCATTTTTCAATCCTACGCGGCTTTACGGCGGGATGAAAAATTCGAGGATTTTCGCTGACTTTATTTTTTTTTTGTGTCTTTTAAAGCCGATCTTCTGTAAGTAAAATGAACGCAGTTTGTTTGTGTTTTAGTGATTAAAATCAACATAAGGTGTATATATACAGCTGAGAGTACATTGTGTCTCCCTTGCTCTTGTGGCGAGGCGCGTTGTGCCAGCACATCAAACAGTAGAAGACTTATGTTGACTGAAGTTAAATCAATTGAAGCTGTAGAAGTATACGGAGAGTGTTTGTTTTCTGTTAATGTAATTTGCATACATTATTTACCCTTGCACACAAACGTCATCTAAAACCAATAGAATCCGAATTTCAAGCATAGATATTACAGTTAAAAAAACAACAGTTCCGCGCAAAACATCTATTAATTTTGCAATCCATATAAACCATTCCCCAACTCACCTCCAAATCTTTCCCTTGCTTTTCACGAAACTAAACTCATTCCAACCCAAAGGAGAAGACGTATAAAAGCAATTCGCGAATCTCCATAAAGCCAATTCTACAACTCATATAAACCATAAAGCTCGCATGTCGCTCTACGCACCACCCCCAGAGCCCACGGCCGTACACACAGCCGCGCACCCGTTTTATATTTGCTACATGCTCTAAGGGTGGCGCGCGTGCTGCGAGCACTAGGGTAAGCGAGGCCCGCTCCCAACTGTGACCTATAACCGCTGCCCTAAACCAAACGGTAACGACCCTCGGCGCCTAATAAGCAACAGTCCGCGCGCTTATCCACCCTCTCTCTCTCCTCCTTCCGCTTCCTTCTGCGCGCACCCCAGCTCTCTGCATGATGCCGTGTTCGCCTCGAGAAATTATTACATACATTTTTAATGGCCCTGGGCCTGTTTACGATATACGGATGGAGACGCGGAAAATGTGTCAAGGGGGAGAGAGCCAGAAGGAAGAGAAAAAGCGCGCCTCCTTATCCGTTTTTCCCGCTCGCAACTTGCAAGCGAGTCGCCTTTCAGATACAGACGCGCGCTCTTTTGAATGTCTCTCTTTCAAGCCGGGCCCTCCCCCATTCGGTTTCATCCGCTGCCTCGCGCACGCTCTTATTACCTTTACATTCTTCTAAGCTTTTAAATCTTTCCCTCTTCTCGCGCGCGCCAAGCTCTCTGTGTGTATGTTTACGGCCGCGCGCGCGCTGTCTTCGTGCGTTTCTTTGACAACGAGTTTCATTCTTTGGCCGTTCCCCTTGATGCTAGAATGACTTTTCCCCTCGGTCCTTTGAATATGCGTATTATGATCTTTTATATTCAACGTAAATCTTTATTTTGCCTTTCACTGTTTTACGATCTGATGGACCTCTTATTTTTGCCTTTACGAGTCGTCTTTAGTTTTGAAGCTTCCTTATGAGATGAAAGCTCCAATCCGTTTGCCGATAACGTGACCTTTTCATTTAGCTGCCTCTGTTTTCGGAACGCTTTCCATGAAGAAAATATTGCAACAGTTTTCGGTTTATATGTGATTTTTATATGGACGTCGTCTATTTTTTTGTTGGCTGATCAAATACTTGAAATAGTAATAAAAGTATTTCTATGGCTCCTTATGTAAAGTAGACTATTTAAAAACTTCTACGCAGAAGAAGATATTTTAGTTTTAAAGGTTAAATTTTGGTATTCTAAAATTTTAGAGAAGAGATATTTGAACAAAATAAAAAATTAGCGATTTTAATTTAAACTGTGTCAGACATTTTTATAATATCCAATAATTGGAGTATCTTAATTGATAATATTACAAAAAAAACTACTCCGCGGGTCCAGCCTCAATCATTGTGATTACAACTCTTTATACTGTAAATAAATGAAAATGTTATCTTTAGTTTTAATCAGTATTCAATTTTTCCATTAAAAAGTAATTTCCCTTCAACACAACAGCACACATTCAACTTATACTAATACCAAACGCCGCTCTCAGGACCTTTCCAAACATTCAACGTCAGTTTTGACATCTCCGCAATATCCCATCGAATATCCTCCAATTGATTCAGCCGTCACTCCAGGCCGATTACTCTTCTTCGAGACGACGCGACGCAGTCTCGATACCGTAAAAAAATAGAGCACTCTCCAGACACACGCACTTAAGCAGAGTGTATACAGGGCGAGCCAGTTCCGTCCGGCTGAATTTTATTTCGCGACGCCTAGGTGCAATGTACTTCCACGCAAGCGGCTTTAGCCGGGCCTTTAAGCCGCAATTTACTGCGCGCTTTAACTTCTTTTATGGATATCGCGTCGCTGCGCCGCGGGAGGAAGTTTTTCGAGTATATCCGAGCGCCGGGGTATTAGCATTGTTTTATTCGCACGCGCATAAGGCGCTTTTGGCTTTAATTGCCTCGGCAAGTGTCGCTGTTGTAAGCGCCGCTTTTGGCTTTTTTTTCTGCTTGTCGATAAATTAGGAATGATGCATTGTTCTGTTGAAAGTACGACTGGGGATGGAGAAAAACATGGTAGTTGGTTTTTAAGAAAAATCGGGAAGCTTTATTTTATTCGTGAAATGTAATTTCATACATTATTTTTTTTAATAAAAGGAGAAATATAATATTATGAAGTATTTTTGACCATATTATTAGTTTATTACATCTGTCTTTGTTATGGTTTAATATTTAAGAGAATAAAAAAGTAGACAAAATATAACACGAGGAAAATAAGCATATAAGGTAACGTGAGATCCTGTATTTATTACACGACATAAAGATTTTTTACTGTAAAAAAGTGTCGTAGTGAAGTAAATATGATACAGCGAACACGAGACGTATGTTAGAATAAAATTTTACGAGGAAATTCTAAAAGTGAAAAATTTCATAAAGTAGAAGGTGATATTCTCCGTTTTAAAATACATTCTGTTAGTTAATTTAGTTTAAAATTTCGAACATTGTCGATTATCGTAAATACTAACCATTTATATTTACTTGTAAGAAAATATTTAACATTACTTTATTAAAAATATTAAAAAGTTTACTTTGAAGGGTATTCAAAACTAAATTTGAATTACACTTTTATAAAAACTGTGGGAAAATATTTTTCTGTTTACGAGATTTACGCAAGAGTTTAAAAAGATTCGAATGTCTATACGAGTATATGTAGAAATATGAAGTTTATTGTATTTTATATTTTATATTAGTATTTTTGAAATAATAGATATTTAGGTCATGATAAAATAATCAGTCTTCCTCTTTTTGTTAAAGATTTATTTCCTAAATTTATACAATGTGATAATTTATAATGAACTTATTTATTTGAAAATATAATAAAGAAATTTATTAATTAGGTTGTTAACTAAAATCAAAAGTATGCAAAATTTTAGCATTACGCAACTTCTTCGTCCTGAGTTTCTAATTTCGTTACCGTAATCAGGCTTCCGAAAATTCATCGTAAATAACCACCGCAAAAAGTAATAGCCCATGATCCAGCCAATTTCATGTGACCTAAGTAAAGGTCTCCAAGAATTTTCTTTTTTGATTATTAGATTAGAAAGAGGACACGATGTCCTTTAAGAGATGTGATGCGCAGCTTCTTGGCTTTAGTTTTTTTACGTTCCACGTGAAAAAGTTATTAACGACTTTAGCCGAGGGAAAAAATGGCCCCAGGAGCATTTACCTACTTTTTGAAGATGATAAATCTACAGTTTAGTAAATAAGGTGATAAATTTTGCAGTTCATTTTTAATAAATTTTTGTACGAATACAAAACAGAAAAATTGCGATATCCACTAAGAAACATTAAACAAACACCAATATTTTTCAAGCCAATTTCGTGCCTTGCTTTCCCATAAAATTCATCCACTCCACAACCTCTCCGCGAGGCTTCACACCCCTCCAAAAGAGAAACAGACACCCCAAAAGCCATTCGAATTTCGAAGCCCATAAATACGCTCACGCAGATAAATGTTGACGTTATTATTGTTAATAAAGGGCCAAGAAGAGCCAGGCAGCCGATAACGGCCTGATACATGGACCGGCTCGAAAATTCCAGACGACCCGCATTATCCGCGCACCCACGCGCTGTCGCGGGGATTCCAGGCGGGGGCCCCTTCTTCGAGCCTCGCTGGCTGGAATTGGATCGGTAGGCCAAGGAGAGAAAGAGAGGGTGTGAGGTGCGTATTTGCACGCACGTGGCTCGGCTCTACCTGCAGCTCGCAGTCTCGTCGCTCTTCTTCCCCCAGAGGAATATATTATTAGGCCGCCAGGATTATGTACTGCTCCCTGCGCGGAAGCGAGGTATAAGAAGCAGCGAGAGAGAGAGACTCGTGCGTATACATACGAGGGGAGAGAGAGAGAGTGAAGAGCGGGAGATAGGAGAGGAAGAAAGGAGAAAGGCTGGAAAGAGAATTTTAAAAAGAGACGAGAGTTGAATGGGAAAAAATATTGCGACTGATCTGAAGGGTAATGCGGAATTTGTGGATAATGGAATACGAACAGTGGGATGAATTTGCGAGAATTAGAAAATAAAATGTGCGAATTTGACTGATATTCTTTAATTAATTATAAAAAGTAAAGAGTACGTTTACTAAAAATTATTTAAAAAAATGATGCAACACAAGATTATAAAATAATAATGATTGCTGAGCTAAGATTTTTTAATAAGGTATAGAATAAACAAATCTTGAAATCACGATTAATTGTTACATACTTGTTTAACAACCTCACCATGTCTTGTTTAATTTCTAATTAAAAAATTTAAGATTCATTGAATAAAGTATGAGAGCCTGTGAGAATTTGCACTGCAGGAGCAGAAAAAATCGAACGGATGGAGAGAAATAAAAAAAAAAATGGAGAGTGGAAAGGCATGGCAGTGTGTGACGGAGAAATAAAAAGCCAGAGAGGGGAAGCAAAAGAAGGAGTAATGAAACGGTGGATAAACAAACGATGCTCGAGTGAAACCGAAGGTCTTTAGTGAATAAGGAATAGGATTGCTAATTAATACACGCCGAGATCGACGAGAGGATTACGAATCCGCCTTCATTAATTTGAATTTCGCAAAGATGCCATCGATGAATCGTTAAGTATCTCGTATTGAGCCTCTCGTGGGAGTTGCGAGAAGATGATTTGAATTAAAAATTCAATGAAATCGTGGTTCTCAATCTCGCCACTTTAAATTCAGCTTGAACACGTAAAAAATTTTAGTTCACTCTATTTTTTTAATGAGTTTGTACATTAATTTAACTTATTTAATCGTTACTTAATAATTTAGGTACTAACTAAGCTGTAAGCATTTTATACATTTTTCCATTCTGTACATTATAAAAAAAAAAAAATTGACATCAAATATTAATACTTCGGCTTACACACAGCTTTTAACAAATTACTAAAACATGAACAAAAAAGGAAGGACGAAAACACATTTTAAAATCGAGCCTTAATTGACAGCCACCAACAATTCATTACCTAAATGGAGCACTCAGCGCCCCCGTAAACACCTCGAAATAATCGTTCGGCTCGTTTTTTGTCACGGCCAATGCGCCCATCGATAATTCATTAACTCGACCAGCTGTTTGCATTCGCCGACTGCTGCTCTCTCCGGTTCACAATGCATGCACCGCGCACTGAGGCGAGAAGAGCCCGCGCGCCTGTGAAAAACAAAAAAAAAAGTGCACACACTGCTGTCACTCTCGCGAAAATTACCAGCGGCTTTTTTAATTAATAACCAGAATGGTTGGCAGGGGAGAGCCATAGCTCGCACAATGCGCGCCAGTGCGGGCAATACGGGCTCACTATACGCGCGCAAATGTATATCGGAACAATATTCTCTGGCAGATGTCCGCGCCAGAAACGTCAATCACGAGCTCACGTGTGTGTGTGTGTACGTGCGAATGTTTGTAGCTGTATAGTGTGCACGTCGAGGCCTTAATCAGGGTTTTGTTTCAAGTCGCCGATATAGGCGCGCAGCGTGGCGGAAAAGCGATACCCGCGCCCTAATGATTCCCTCTCGGGTTTGTACGTAGCGGGCCGTATCTCATCTGGATTTGCGCGTTACACTGAGTCTTTTGCCACGCGAGCCGGTTAATCGCGAATTCGAGTTTCTTCGCGCATTTAACTGGATGGGTAATCTGGTTGCAGCGCCGGTTGGATGCGGCAGGTGATGATTATTCAGCGCTGGCTTGGTGTTTTATTGGTGGAGGACAAGCCGACCGCCAGTGTATAGGTTTCATTTGTTGCTGGTCAGCGTAGCGTGTCACCAACGTTTAATACCTCTGGTATACTACCGCTGGAATGCGTCATGTGTGTGCCGTGGACTGTCTGATGATTCTGCTGGCCGCGGTTCGGAGTTGGCCGAGTGTCCTTATTTACAGGAGGTGGGTGAGTATACAGAGGATGGTGCGGATTACAGTTGATTGGTACTAAACTTTCAGTCAAGATTATTGGAAACACAGTATTTTCACGAGAAAGAAAAAATTTCATGATTATTTCGTATTGTGTAACGAATAAATTTTCATTTCTAATTTAAAACAACCGTAGATTTATGCTACAATTTTCCAATCTTGATAAATAACTACCGGTTCAATAATGACCCTAACAATACAATTTTATAAAACCAAGAATTCCTCCTGACTGTTTTAAAGCGCAAGGCATACAGCGAGTCTCGACCTTACATTTGTACTCTCAAAAAACATTTGCAGTCACGCGTGAACGAAGGAACAATAGCCGGCCAGACACGGGCGCTCCGCAGCAAGAGAATGCGAGCCGTACGAAATTAAAAAACCGAGGCAAAAAAAAGACCCATGCATGCGCGCTCGTCGGAAGAATCATGATACACGATACTATCACGTGCCCATTGTGTTTCCTGAAATTTCTGCGCCCGAAAATCAGCCAGTTATAAAGTGCAGCACGCGTGACTTTTTTTCCCGGGCTCCGCTGACTAAAATTGATATGGGATAGTACAAAAAACTTAAAAAACAAATATGCTATCCGTTCTAAATTCGTTTTCAAATAGAATATCAATGTTTCTGGTAACTAAATTCATTTCTAGAGCAGTGATGAAAATGAGCTCTCCCATCGAAAAGGTATTTTCTTTAAATTCCAAGAATTCAATTTTCAGTTGCTGAACGGGTACACAGCGCTAGCTTAATGCCCAAACGAGCTCCTCCGTCGAAGGGAAAAATCGATGGCACAAGCACGGGAAGCCCTCGTCTTCAAAGCGCACCAGCAGCCTCGAAAGCTCAGGGATCCGGAAAACGAAAAATAACGAGGGAGACGAAAGAGCGCGCGGCGAAAAACCAAACGGAGCCGGCTCCTTCACCGCGACTGTAATCCTCCGTAAACATATCGAGTTTCCGTCGACCGCAACCGAGAATGAAATCGACTTACCGCGGTATTTGCTCCTCGGACGTTTCTCCGGAAGCTGGGCCACTCGCTGCGCGAGCGCCGAGTAAAAAAGCTGAGGGGAGTAAGAAAAGTGCGCTCGATAAGGAAAGCTAGCCCGGGGAGGGCGGTAAATTTACGCAAGGGTTGACGGGCCGAGGCGACGAGCTTGACCAGACGAGAGAATGGCTTGGCTTCCTTTAATTTCGCGGCTGGGTTAAGGTGGACTGGACCCTCTGATGGTTAGGGCAAGCGGAGACAGCAGCAGGGGTGGGACGAAAAAAAGGGAGCCGGGATAAAATCGGCTGTATTTTTCTGGATGAGGCGGACTTCCGTCGACGGTTTTAGTACCGGCAGTTGGTCGATGGATAAGAGTAAGAGGCGCTTGATATTTGCCCGGGGTATGTGGGATCTTGTAGTCGGGTTTGTCTGTGTGCAGTGAATGTATGAAGATTTTTTATTTATTGTAAACGTGTGCATATGAACGCTGACCGATCAATGAATCAGCTATTAATGTTCATTTAGATTAAAATTTCATAGTATAAGGGGTAACTGATAGTTCAGTGGTTTTGCAATTTCCAAAAAAGTTAAAAATTTACAATACCAGAAATATACAATTCACAATATCAGAAATTTTTTAAGTTATCATAGCAGAAGAAAACAGTATTTCTCCTGGGTAATCCTAAAATTTTCTTTGCAATAAATCGGCACTTATCGCATCACCCCCATTTTTAACCTCTCCCAACTCGCAATAAGTAAAAAACGCTTTCGCGAAATTGCGAATACAGCGAATAATACAGCCGCTCCGCCCTTTTAATACATAATTTATGCACTTTATCCAAGCCCTCGGCTCCCGCCCACGAAAACATCCACTCTCACTCGCAGCAAGTTTCCTTCGTCGAAAGGTCCTTCGATAGCCTTTCCACGCTGGGGCAGAGAAGACGAAGGGCGGTTAGTTATTGCCGTCAGAATTAAATTGTCTCTTCGGGCTTCTCTCTCTTTCTCTCTCTTGTGCTCTCCTACTCGGATTCCCCGGGCAAAGAACGGGTGCTTTTTACCCTCCCGCGTCGCGCGACGGTTTTAAAGGCAGAAAATGCAATTTACGACGCGGCCGGAATCGATGGGCTCGCGCGCGCGCGCGCGCGTTCTGGGTCCGAAAGAGCAAGAGTGTGTTAGCGAGTGCTTCGATTTCGCATCGCGCACGAGGGCAAAAGGGGACCGGAGAGGGTGATATTTCTTGATGTTTCATAAGAGAAAGAGAGAGAGAGGGAAAGTGGAGAATTGCAGTAATGTCACAACGTGATTCGAATTTTTTCGCTGCCGGGAAAGCCACTAATATAACTTTATCGTCTGTTTCGAGCTCGAATACTCTTATACGTTTGTATCCTTGTCCAGAGCTTTTCTAAGGGGAAAGAGAGAGTTAAACATAAATTTATTTGTATTTGTTTAAATGCATATTACGGAATTTATATAAAAGAAAAATAATAAAATTTCCATTCACACTAGACGCGTCTACCCCACTAATCGTAAAAAAAAACAACCCTCCAAATGCAACAGAGTTAATAGGATAATAAGCCACTCAATAAACAAGGATTTATAAGTCATTTATTACCCCAGCATCGAGCTGTCAGTACTCCTCCAGCGCATTACCATCCCGTATTATTTTTCCCGATCGAAAATATTTGCGTGCTGTTAAAGCACTTCTGGAATAACACTCCTGCCGGATAAGAAGCTCGCCTAATACCCACGGAAAATAAGAAAGTTCCACACAACACAGCCGTGAATTGTTGTCTGATCAAATACCTCCCGTGCGCGCAATTCCATCCATACACTCTTCCAATGCTAATCAGTTTATCCCCTTTCGGCCGAACGCCAAAGTGTTTTTTCCCTCTCTCTCTCTATCTCCGCCTACCCCACCCTCGTAACTATTTATTCGGTTATTAGCGACGTATTTGCGCTCGCGAGCCACATGTTATGTGTGTGCTCTACGCCGCTCGAATTTTCCTCTCTCTTTCTCAACGTAAACGCAACGAGCCGCATATCGATTCGCGATGGGCACATCTGCCCGAACGAGAAACGACAATGGAATATATCGGCAGACTATGCGGGTCACGTGCCGAACAATTCCACCTCGCGGCTCTCTTTCTCTCTCTCTCTCTCTCTTTTTCTCGACGTGAAAAAATTGCCATCGCTCTGGATTAATGTCGAGTGTGTACGTTCGCTCTCTGCTGGGGTTTGGCTCGCTGGGTTTCGCCGGATACCACGGGGACTTCATTACCCATTTACCTCTCTGTTCTTAGTAGGTATACGTCAAACCTAAGAGCGAGCTTTCTTCTCGAGTTACATGATTTGTGGGCGCTTTTAGTTTCCGGCGAATTCGGTGGTTGTCTTTTTTTAATATTAATGAGCGGTAAGGTGTCATGTATTGTTTGGAGGCTTTAATATTCAGTTGCCCGAGGAATGATTTGTTTTTGATTTTTAGAGGTAATTACTATAGTGGTGTGTCAAATAGCTATATACATTAACTTTGAAAACAGAAGATAAAGTAGCTAGGGATTTAAGTGTGTTTTTCGACGTAAATTGGAAACGAGCTAAGTAGTATTATAGTCTTGAACGTAGGTATCAATAGTAAAGTGACCAGAAACATCGCTTGTGTCAGTCTGCAATTTTACGGTTCAATGGGTTCTGTTATGAAACTGGTATTCTACTACGGTTTTCTGCAAGATTTCAAAAGTGTACCCGTAAGCCAGTTTACATTTATTTTTTCTATTTATTTTACTGTCTTCATTTCTTCTACTTTCCCATCTCTTTTTATGTTTTCTTTGTAGTATTAGCTCACTGTGCCGTTAAGGCAACATTGCAACAAACGGCAATTATGTGGTTTCAACTTTGTAGGGACAATAATTATCTGTATCTATATAAAGTTTAATTGTAATCTATATATTATATCATAAACTTTCTTAGTCACACTTTAAACCAGAATAATGATTTTACTATATAAATAAAAACATTATCGATTAATTTACACTAACCCTGTAGATCATAACGTTTATTTGTAACAATATTCCCCCAGATATTTCATTGTTTGAAAAAAATGAGTTTATCATTTATCAAAACTATTCTTCACTTTCCTTATTCATCCAAAATTTCATTTCCAATCAACACGACGGTATTTTTTCTGCAAAAGAACAGATCCACAAATACATACCTTCCTCGCCACGACCCAAAAACCAGACGCTATCCCCTGAACTACATATATCTCCTCACCCCGCCGTTACTTTCCATTTCACTTTCTCCATTGCACCTTCGCCAGCCAGCTTTCTTCCACCCGCGCACTCTATCTTTTCCTTCGCTTCGTTCTTTCCTCCCATCCGTACTTACACGCATATACTGGGGAAGCCGCGCGCCGTCCGTCATTCCGTTAAGGTCTCGGTTGGCACGGACCGGCAGACAACTTTTATTGGCACAGTGTTTCACTCGCCGCCGTCCGATACAGAAAACGGCCGCTCCCCTAGAAACTACTCGTCATTTTCAATGGCCGTTTTATCCCGTCAGCGCGTTATTTATTTCGCGAATGACAGTTTCTCGGTTCGTCTGTTTATTGATATTGAAAGAGAAGAGGAGGAGGAAATAAAGAGGAGGAAAAGAGTTATGCAAAAATATATAACTGAGTTATTTGCATTGTGGATTCTTGCTTAATTTATGAGCAACTTAGTCAACGTCGATAGATAAATGGGATGGAATATTTTAGCTTTTCAGCGCGAGAGAGTGGAATCACGATTTTTGATGACGATATTATACGGTAAGACAGAAATACAAACATTCTTTCGAAATACTTCATTTTAACATTGAGTAAAATTCACCTTAAACACATCTTGCTATTCTTACAAGCGCACAAATATTTACCCTTTAAAAATCAGAATCAACAAAGTGCATCCGGAAAAACGGCGGAAGCAGAAAGCGCCTCGCATCAAGCTGTAATCCCCATGAAAGATGCGTCCGCTCGCGTGTAAGCGAAATCCGCTTACAAACCCTAATTTCCTCTCTGCGTCGGCGCGCTGTATACACTACTGCTTTGCTACCGCCGCTCAAAGCAGGTTAAGCTATCGAACCTGAATTCCCTTAGCAAATCGCGTTCGTAGGCGAGCGGAAGGGCGCGCAAGTAGTGCAACCGCTTCGCTAAGAAGGCCGGCGTTCAAGTTTTCTTTGATCTATCGGGCGTGTGTATAGCTGCGAGCGAGCGAACGGGAAACTTCAGCGTCTGGTCAATCGGGCCCTCGACCGAGGAGCGCCGGAGAGACTTTAGTCAGGCTTTATAATTTAAAAGCCCGACTCTCTGCGAGCTGTTGGGAAATGCAATGATGTAGTACTCGTTGAGCCAAAGAACATTTTGAGTTCGATGCTTTGCGTGCTTCTTTCTGGGCCAAAAGAGTGTATTCAAAGAGTCGATTTGAATTTTGTCTTGTCTTATGAGGCGAATCGAATGCAGCGCTATTCACAGTTATATGTAAAAAAAAAAGAATAAAGATCCAAGTTACTTTATTATAGAAAAATTAAATTATGAAAACCGATAAAGGTAGAAATTGCGATATATTGTGATGTCTCAATAAATATTTAAGATTGTCAATCATGAAGAATATGAAAAATCAACAATATACCAGTAACGTCAATTACGGAAAAAAAGCGAAACGCACAATAAATCCCTTCGCGCCGACTTTGTGCTCTAAGAGCATTACAGCATCTCCTTTCCTACATCCTCTCAGCACGCTGATACAACTTCGCCGTAGCTTTCCCTCGCTCAGTGTTCACGAGAAAAGCTGACTCTCTCTCTCTCTTTCCTTCCCAAAGAAAAAGTGGGCGCGCAAAAGAGAGGAGGAGACGAGGAAAAAGAGAGCAAGAAGCGCTGGTGAACCGAGATTCAGCGAGTGGACCGCGATCTCGAGATTCCTTGTTTAGCGCTTTACCAGTCCGTATTTGCTTGGGCGAACCCGAGCGAGGCAAAGGCCAAGAAGAAGAAGAAGGGAGAAGCTGGCGCGCGGAACAGAGGAATAAGGAGCCGGGCTGATTAACAGGGTCTTATCGTCTCCCAACTGGCAAAGCTCCAATAATCACCTCGAAGCCCTACCAGTTAATCCTGAACTAATTCTCGGCGTGACAGGGCCAAGCTCGCTGCGCCACTCCTATACGCAGCCCTTGCCTCTGTTTCTGCATCGCCGGCCCGACTTTGCCTTTTTTTTCTTTTTTTCTCGCGCGCGCACTCGCGCAAGAACGACGAACCCCCGTATAGTACTTTTTACTCAGCGTCGGCTCCTTTTCTGCGCGCTCCCTTTTCCTTGGCTTGTCAAGAGAGAGCAGCTAAGCCAGCGCTTTTTTCCTTTAAAGGGGTGGTTTCTTTCGCGATTTCTCGACAAGGGTATAGAAGATCCAAGAAGGATATCGGTTTACGGCGCAGAGGAGACCCTTCGAGGGATGACTCCCTGGAAATCTGCGTAGCGCATTAGTTTTGATTTCGAAAGGGAAGTGATCAGGAATTAAGGGATGGATGCTGAGATTTAGTAACAACATTTTTAATAACCCTGCTAGAAAATTGACCAAATTCTGGGCAAAATTTCTGGTCAACAAATGTTAGATTGACACTTATCTAGAAATTCTAAAATTGCTTTGAACTGAATTTCTAAGTAGGTCTCACTTTAACATATGTTGCCCAGACATTCTGCCCAGAATATGGTCAATTTTCTACTAGGAAAATTTAATGGAATACTTCAGTGGTATTATTTAATCGTGTTTAAATATTTATACGTCAACTTTTAATTTTTTTCTCACGTACACAATCTTCCAGTACCGACTCATCCAATTTCTTATTAGCGTTCTTTCATCGTTCGACAAGAGCTTCTTAACCGAGATGTTTAATTTCTCGAGCTCGTTTGCATTTCATTTGAATTTCTTCTCGCTTCAGAGAGCAGATTCAAAAAGAGAAAGAGCATTTGAGAACATAAAGGATTAATTTGTCTTACTTTGTGCGATTTTGCACTTTCATAATTTAATGTAAAAAAGTAGGTCGCTACCTGTGCGCTACTCATGCATCACTCGTGCAATTTTTACGTAAATTATTCATTTATTCATAAACCATCAATTTATAAAATAATATACTCGTAACCTAGATGAAAATTAACAATTACAAAGATTCATTTTCTAAGTAACATTGAATAGATTCCACAAAGGTATTAGCGGCAATTCATCTTAATCTCAGCGTGGGGTAGAAAACCATTAATTTCACTCAAAATTAAGTAGTTAAGACTTGACGCCAGCGATATCGACTATACACCTTACTTTTTAAACAACGATATCGTGCAACAAAATATTCAAAATACCATCGATTACCACCGCATCACAAAGTGCGGGCTTGCAAAATCAAAATGCAAAAACACGGCTTCGTTCTTACCCTGAACACGCCTCCCTATCTACCAACTGATACTCCCTCTCTTCTTATCCACTCGCTCCCCGGCGTAAGGGGATGTCCTCGCTTCTTTCTCCGCGTCTCACTCTGTATTTCTTCCATTTCCCAAGGCTTTTCATTAATCTTGTCTCCAGCGCGCCAGCTAGGAAGACAGGCCGGAGGTACGCACGGCTCTTGCCCTCCTTCTTCCGAGAGACTTTAGAGGCGAGCCTTTGCCGCGGGAATTAGCGCATTTGTGATGCAAATTTTTTAGACAACCGAGGAGAGCCTGCACATCCCCCCAGGAGTGTTACGCGCGGAAGAGAAGCGCGGTTTTTCGAGTTTTGCGCGTCGAGGGTACGGCGAGGAGGTGCCGAGAGGAGGACGGGTGAGAAGAATAAAGGTCGGACGTTTGTTACAGCGATCTTCTTGGCGGAATTAAAAACGTGAAAATGGCGATTACGAGCAATTAGAAAGTTAAATGAGCTTGCAGGAAGGTAACAATTTGTTGTCGTATATTTGAGGATCTTTTTCAAAATTAAGTGATTTAATGAAGATTTTATTCTATTTTCGTACAAAAAGATAATTTTGGTTTTTGAAAAATGAATACTTGATTTAATTTATTATAATATCTGTGATGCTTTTAGCACTGTAAATAAAATTTTCAATTTATTATGTTTACTGAAGCATTGATAGATATGTAAAAAGCATTACATTTTAATGGGAATTAGCGACTGAAAAAAGATTTGTATTCTTGATAATTTTAATTCGTTCTTCACATACATATAGAGGATTAACGAAATGCTCCATTTAGCATTCACAAAGTACCTATAAATAAAACACGCCATATGGAAGAGCAAGATTCGACATTCCCGAAAATTAATTAAACCAGATCGAACTTTTAATTTATCCTGCACGCGCGCGCTCTCGCTCGCTGACGCTACTAGGGTGTGAAAATCGAATGAATTAAAACATTTAATCAGTGATAAAATGTAATTAAATCAGGTCAAGCTCGGCGATAAAGCCAATTATTTTAAACTATATATGCTAATGAAATGAAGGTGGGCGGTGCCAATAGCTTATTTATAACGCGAGAGATTCGTGAGAAAGGGAGACTCAAAGCGAGAGGGAGAGAGAGAGAGAGAGAGAGCCGTGTGCAAGCATTCGATTGATCAGGATTTTAATCGACGCCGACGTCGGTGCTGCACTCCTCGGGCGTAACTGGCGTCGGAATGTCACGAGGAAAATCGCCGCCCGCGTCACCCTCGAGGGGAAAGGAAGATCCGTATGCAGGGGGGGTCGAAACTCATTTGGGGAGGCTGTTAAGTCAGCCGTGGCACTTGTCGATGCGACTGCTGTTCCTGCTGAGGGGAGCTCGCCGCGTAGGAGGCCTTTGTGAATTAACCCATTGAAAAGTATCGCCGATTGGAATTGGATGTGCTTTTTTACTTTTTTTTTTCACTGATTGATGATATTGATTGTTTGACTTTGATTTTTGCTGATGATATTGTAGGCAGTGGCAATATCGACTAATACTTTTCATTTTTCGCTATGAAAAGTAATGCAAGCTCCTGACAAAAATTAGAGTATTCAAAAGCTATTACGATAGTTAAATTATTTTGCTATTCTGTTTTCTCAGATAGGACCTATAGAAATAAGCCAAAAAATTTATTAGAAAAAACGTGAAAAATCAAGCGTTAATGTTGTTTAATGCTAGGTTGTCTTTACAAAGTGAAGTTCCTTTTTCCTTGGTTATAGGATACTGAAATGTACTAATTCGTGACAGGAATTAAGAACTACGAGTTTTCGTGGAAAAGTTGTGACATGAATAAGCCATCGTCGGCAAATTGAAATGTTCTAAATCTCGTTAGAAATTTAAAATGCCTTCGTTAAGAGCTATGTAAAGTAGTGTAGTGCTTTATATTATTGATTTTAAAAAATTATAGGTCATTTCGACAGAAAAGTTTTTTGAAGTTAAAAATAAATTGAGTATTTTCTATACAAAAATTGCCTTGAGAAGGTTTCACAATTTTTTCCATTCGATCAAGTAAATTTGCCCCAATAAACCACTGGCGCTGGCCTAATTTGTTTTCAAATTGCTGGTGTATTCATTACATCGCTCTGTAATTCGGGTGAAATTTTATCTCGTGCACAGCGGACGCACGCGTCTAGAATGATGGACAAACATTAATCAAACGACCCAATTAATCTCAATGGCCACGAAACAAGTATGTTTAATCAGCTGAAGAGCTTCTGCGCTATTTCCTTATTGGAGAATCAATATGATTGAAATATCGCCGGGTCAGCCTTCAAAAACAATTTGTCCCACTTACATAGCGCGCGAAATTAATAAGTCATCGCATTCGGCCTGGCCAACAATGGAAAACAAAGAAAAGCCTCCCGACAAAAGAAATAGGAAACCAATCAACGGGCGCGCGTGCGGCTTTTTTGTCCAGGAGCTTTTCTAAGAGGGGGCCGCTGGTCAAAGGCTCGTTGCCTAGGAATAAATTCTCCGCGCTGCGTATCCATGCAAGGCTTGCATCCACCCCCGCGTCTACGCACACGAACAAAGAACAGTGCGCGGAAAAACTGGGACGGCCGGCATCCTTGAACGGACACAAAGACGCCTTCGTCACCCCGAGAGAGAGAGAGCGAAATTCGTAAGAGCGCCTCGCTGCTTTCCCCGCTCGCGCGCAAGAAATAAAGGCATTAGTATTGATCCCCGAAAAATTAATGAGGAAATCAGAGAGTGGAACGCGCGCGATGGCGGCCGGAGGAGAGAAAAGTTTTCCCAACTGTCATTTGTTTCTTGGGCAGAGCGCGCGGGGCAACCCCCCTATGTATGTATATATACCGAGCAAAAGCGCGCGCTTCCCTCAAGAGCGATGGCGTTTCCAGTTCCGATCTTTCCGCCTCCGACGTTGACCCCTCCTTTTTCATCTAGACGGCTTTTCTCCGGGCCTCGGGACGCGCATGGCCTATTGCTCTCGTTAATAAAGTCGCGAGACGTTTGCCTGCAAGGATAAATGCTTGCTGCTTGGCTTGCAGAACGCCGCCAAACAAAGTGCCGCCCCTGGGATTTTTAGTTCGAGGCTGACTTGGCACGCTCGGGGATGTGTATACCCTAGGAGGAGCGAGCTAAGGAGAAACGTTGACTGATGGTTTGACACCGCCGGTTGATGAGGCCTATGTAAATGTTTGCACGATTACGCGGGATTTAGAATAGAATCGAGCTTTTCATCGCCGTCCTGGGCTATTCTGACGGACTCTTTTGTGGTTTGATGGTGTGTACAGTCGATTTAATTTGAGTTTGATGAAGTATTTTTGAAGGCACGAGGAAGCTTTCGAGCTTTGTATGGTTCTGCGTAGAAAAGATGAAATGATTTTTTAAAAAAGCAATTCCGAGCGTATTTTTTATTGAATATGAAATAGTGTATTATTGATAATAAATATAGTTTCCTTATTCGTACTGTTCAAAAGAATTTATTTTTGTTTTATTAATTTTTTTTTTTAAACGAGTTGCAAACTAGATAATAATTCTTTATAAAAGTTGTATGAAATGCTTCAAATGAAACTTTTACTAAAATCATTATAGAAACCATTTGTTTTATTCATTCAAACCTATAATTGTCAAATAACCTAGTACCCTATACGATTCGTGTCACTTATACATCATAACAATTAATAACAATACTTCAATCATTATTTCCCCTACTCCCTCATTTACCATTAAAGCAAATGACGACTTAACTTTGATAAACGACGACGGATAAACCACATAGCGCTGTACATATTCTTTTCAGATCTTCGATGGACATCTTAATCTGGATTACGCCATCATTACCAGGACAAATAGCAACGCCGTTTCTCCATTTAGCCCCGCGCACTTATGGCACATCATTAAGATTCGAAGGCCGGGAAAAGCCGGGGGAGCGCCGAGAAGAAAGGAAAACCTCAAAGTGAAGAGAATATTCGCGTCTACTCAAGAGAAAAAGAGAAAGAGAGAAGATAATGCCTGTTGGTGGTTTTCGCACGCGGGGTAGGGAGGTAAAAAAATTCGCGTCATACCGCAGTGGCAATTTCCGCGCGCGACGCCTTGAAAATCGCGCGCGCACCCCAAGCGAGAGAAAGAGCGATAGTCGCGAGTCGTGTATAACTCATACCGCACGAGGGAAATGATATTCCTGATGCGAATGCTTATGGGATTAGCGGGCTCGCGCCGCGCGGTAATTTAGCACGAAAAATAGCTATATTTTTAAAATAATGTCGTATCAAGCTGGATAATGTGAATTGATGAGAATGGTTTTGGCGTTGATTAATAGGAATCTTAAAAAATAAGTAAATTGCGCATTAGTCATTGAAATTTTAGGATTCTAGAAAATATAATAACGAGAGTTTAATAATTTGTTTGCAATTTTTACTCAAAGTCGCAACAATCCAATTATTTTTTTTTAAATCCCTGTACAATTTTTTAAAGTCTATTTAAAAAATTGTTCATACGTTTATTCAAACATACTAAGTATTAGCATATAATCATAAATACCAAAACGAAAGCACGAAAAAGTTTACAAACAAATCACTGTCCCCGCTCGAAGAAGATTAAGAAAAAAATCATTGTCATTCCGGGCGCGCTAGATGACTATCTTTAAAGGCACCAGCAGCCGAACGGCATAGCTTTTAATAGTCATTGGGGGCAATAACTGTTCAAGTAAATGGCTTTATGCAAAGTGCAAAGCTTCGTACCTTGAGCTCCGCCAAAAAGAAAAAAAGAAGAAGAAGAAGAAGAAGCGAGTAGTCCATTCAAAGGACGCTCGACCCTCGTCAGCGCGGCTCCCGGACTAAAGCGATGTTTACGCAAATCCCTGCAAAAAGTAAACGCCGAGTGAGAGATACCGATCGCTCCGCCGGAGAGCGAGAGCTCGTTCAATTCCCCGCGGGAGAAAAGTTTCCGAGAGCGCGCGCGCGCGACAATGGCGAAAAAGAGACCGGGCGCACTTTAACGAGTAGTAGTAGCTTTTTTCCATGCCCATAGCCCTTCACGCTCTCTGTATACCTATCGCTTTCGAACAATATCCAAGCAAGAGCGATGCTATCGCGGAGCCAATGCACCGAGAAGCTCGCACGCTACTTTGCATTATTAAATATCGTTGCGTCATCGCGTGCGAGTCTACGAGGCTGATCGAGCGTTCATGGCGAGATGTGGGGGGATGCGTCGTAGGTGATGTGTTGTTTGACCGAGGGTTTGATAGGGATCTGTTTAGCTCGCGATAGGTTTGAGTCTTTTGGAAGTATCTTGGATGAGATTGTTAGTAGGGGTGGACGGAATGTTTTTGTGTTTTTAAAGAAGGGTTTATTTATTGTGCAAAAAGTTACTGAAATTCTAAAATTAAAAATATGTGAGTTCAACTAATTCACGTGAAAACTGATTGAAGATATACTTTATGTATTCCTTTTGTTTTCTAAAATTTACAAATGTGCAAGTTATTTGATTAAAATTAGTTAATAATTTTTGTATATTACTTGATGCGTTTGAAATGGTTAGCTAAGTTTTTAAATAAATAAGAGTTAACATATTCTCATTAAACTTTAATTTATGTGAGAATATATGAAATACACCTCGTCAATGAAAGCGATAGCTCGCTAATCCTATCACGCTTGCTTTTCCTAAATATCAAAGCAAACCTATAAATATGCATCACCCTACCACTTTTTACAGCTTCATAATCCCAGTCCTACGCTTTTCTATTATTTTTCTCTCCAGCATCTCTCCTCCCGCGTGCGCATATCCTGGCCTACATACAAAACGCAAGGGACATTTTCGGCGCGAAACACGTGGCCGTGAATGGCGGCCGTATAACCCGGGGGGTGAAGGCGGCAGGATTCGTTTCAATGGATCATCTGCCGATGACAGTCCGCGTCCCTATATATATAATTCTCCCCCTGCTCCCTTCCTCTTTCTCTCTCTCTCTGTCTCTCTTTTATTCGTCTACAGCGGGGGTGGGCTCCACTGGCAGGGCTCTTTCCGAACGAGTGCACTCCCCGGGCTTTCGCAAGAAATTCCACTTTTGTCGCCGACAGAATGGCGGCCCTGTTCTTCTTCGTCTTCTCGCTGCTGCTTTTCCCGCGATTGCGTGTGCGCGCACGGGCGGGGGTGGAGCGAAAACGCGGCCGGGGGAGCCTGAGAAGAGAAGAGAGGAATGGCGCTGCCGAGACGACGATGCGTGCTTTCGGTGGTAAAAAGGAGAGATCGGCAAGAGTGGATTCTTCGGACTTTTGGTGGAGAGCGTTTCGGAGGGGGAGACGTAAAAAGCGAGCCTGGAAAACGAGCGTGGAGATGATGCCGTTTTTATTCGGCGAAAAAAGACGTTGGTTTTATTGCTGGCTCGCGGAGATGCGCTGAGGATTTGTGGTATTGGGATATTGTTGCTTTTACTTTTAGAGATTGCAGGGTGCTAGGCGAACGAAATTATTTTTTATTTCGGATAATGTTTGTGTTTATCGTGGAAAAATACGGATAGTTCTTTTCATGGGGTATGAAAAAGAAGATAAATTATTTTTTTACTAAGATATACATTAAACTTCAGAATTGTCGTATAAATCATTATGCGAAAGAGTCCTTATAAAATTTATTGATAAATAATAGACAAAGAAAACTATTAGCTTATAACTATTAGCTAAGAGTTCATTTGCATGGAAATTAAATTTCAAGGTTTTTGCACAAAGTGACAACGCTTTCATGTAATAAAGTTCCTTTTTTTAGAAGAATATAATTAAGAACAGCGATGGTGGAAGAGATTTTGTAGAAAAGCACCGATAATCGTTGGTAATGAGGTAGAACTCTCCGAAATCAATCTTCTAAAATCCCTCATTGAAGAGACATTGGAAAATTAATGCTCGCACTTGGAACAATCAGCGCGATTAAATTTTGCCATTCTCGAGCACTTGGAAGAAGAACCAAATCATTCTGAACAATTATTCAGCTTGAGTACCTAGCTTAATTACGCAATACCTAAGTTAATAAAATTACTTCATAATCGTAAAATTTTTATCTGTATGCTAAAAATGTGTTCAGTTATTTTAAAATATTTGTTACAATCTTTTTCCTTAATACAAACCTCGAAATCTATTGAATACAAAAATCGAGCGTAAGCATTACAAAATCATACCGCTATTCTGAACCGTAACGCTAACTTTCCACAAAAAAAGCCAATAGAACGAAGTGAATTTCCAATAACTTATCCTCAATACGACTACGCAAGATGGAGGCAGAGCAGCGTAAAGTATTCTTTTCCCTTTTATCGCTCTACGCGCGTATAGCATCGCTTATATCGCGCACTGGTAAAACGTTTAAGCCGATAAATTCGAAAATAGATTCCTCTTCCAATTTCCCAGCACAATGGCCACCCTATCTCGTTACGCGTCTATTGCGCTGAGCTCGCTTGCTTCTCTTCTTCGCCGCGATAAACATCAACCACATATCAGGGTGCTTCGTGTATATGCCCGCCACGTTGCGTGCATGCGGAAAAGCTTGCGGGCTTGGAGACACAAGCTGAAGGGCGTTGCTTTTTTTCTTACTTTATACTACACCCTTTTTCTTCACCTGCTGCGCTAAGCTAAAGCCCTTTTCTTTAAGTATTGGAAAATGCAGCGGATGGAAAATTGTTATTGTCCTTTTCAATAAATTTTTCAACTTTTGAAGGGTATTACAGTGCATTACGACGCATTCGAGAGTGAAATGAGTTCGTGTTTGTAAAAGAAATCTGTTAAATCACTTAGTATCAGTTTCTCATGAAAAGAGAGCTTATGATAGTTTAATAATTTAATATAAAATAAATAAACTGAAAAAGTAATCAAATTTCATGAAATTTATGAAATATTACATTTGAATATTAACTTTTTATTCAGTCTGATTCAGGTACAAAAACTGTACATGCTTTACATACTTGATCGTGAGTAACACAAGCACTCCACTTTTCGCCCTTTTTAAAAAGTATTCCCATTGGAACGCGATCCTCGCTCGCGTTTAAATCATTCCATTTCAGGCAATCTTCGAGAAAAAAAAGAGCACAAGAATGTTTGTCTTCATTTTGTGGCGTTGCGGGATCAGTGCGTAGAAGAGGGAAACACGAGAAAGCGTTCCTGAGTATGGGTAAAAAACGCGGGGGAAATTTCAATTTCGATTTCTCAAACTGATGGTGAGATATCGCAGCGACCTACGCGTGAAAGCACGGCTGAAAGAAGATGAGCTAAAAAAGCGGTGCTCTGGGAGTTTTTCTCGAGCACATGATTACGTTACCAATGGGGCTAACGTCGTTGTCGTTGAGTGCCATTTTGTGATATTTATGATTTATCAAATCAGACAAAATGGATCAAGCTCTAGTTGTATTTTAGTGGTGTACAAGAAAGTTCGGTTAGAGCACTTTAAAAAGAGTAAGATTTATTATTTTAAGAAAATGACAATTGAATCTACATTCTTTATATCTTGTATAAGACGATACATTTAAAACAAAAGCCTAAAAGTGAATAAATTACAATCATCACTAAAATTGTTAAAACACATCAAAATTATGACGCGTTAAATTTACTCATGACACAAATAAGGTGATACTTTCACGCGCTTAATTCCTGGCATTACTTGCTTAAAATAAACTTGAATTGGCTTTCTTTAGTAAAGTGTATGCGCGAGGCAGTAACGGTGGTAAACCGTTACAAGTGCACTAGCAACATTTCATTGCATCAACAGCACTCGGGCCCTCGTGTATATGTATATAAGTACTTGATACATTGAAGCATGTGGATATTTCGTCAATTAATCCATTAGCGCGTCAAAAACAGCTCTCTACATTTGCATTGCGGAGCAATTTATGGGCTTGCGGGACATGCACTCTTGCCTGACTCACCACCATTGGACCTTGGATCGCACGTCGTTTCACATGTTCAGGCCATCTCGATGAGCTGCGCTCGAACATTCTGTTTATGGATGCTTAAACTTTTCTTTTAAGTCTGCTCACTTGAACGAGCCCTCAAACCCACTTAAATGCTCGTTTATATACAGGTTATATCAGAGACTTTTTGGTAAAATTTGAACAAGATAAACAGTCTTTCGTTTAATAGCAAGTTCTTATCTAAGTCAAATTCATGCTACTTGAGCTATATATGGATTAATAATTATTAAAATAGTTTAGTTTATGTTGTGGTTTTTAGCTTATATATTCAATATAAGTAAATTAGCTATTTTAAGCTGGAGAGCTTATGAGTTCATGATTTCATGTTGATTAAGCATTTAAAAAAAAAAGTATTTTACACACACACGCACAATGCAATCGATGGTGGCGTAGCCGGTACGCTGCATTATACTCTTGCAGTGACAAATGTTATTTCTTATATCTACCCTTTCCACGCGAATAAACAAAAATTTACACATGTCGAGAGAACGTCAATTTGTCCGGCGGTAGCTCTACTCGAGTGACTCAACTATTCAATAAACAAATGAACTTGGTATTATGAACTATGCTTTCCGTGAATTGCGTACTGAATACTATATTACAAACGTTAACAAGGAATCAATAGTTTTTTTCACAGCAACGGGCATATATGGAGTTTACAACCCATATGGCATTCCCGATGGACCTGGCGGCGATTGT
The DNA here is from genome assembly GCA_900480035.1 of Eupelmus urozonus. NCBI lineage: Eukaryota > Metazoa > Arthropoda > Insecta > Hymenoptera > Eupelmidae > Eupelmus > Eupelmus urozonus. Next base: position 17,991 of record UELX01001536.1, on the reverse strand, counting down.
TAGACGGGCAATCAGATCGAATGAATCCGAATGCATTAGCCGTGCGCACTCGAATCAGAAACAAAAGTTTCTAAAATTTTTACTACTTCGGCTTTTTCGCTCACATCGCGTACAATAGGCTAATCTTTATGATAAAAATAATAATGGTGCAAAAAAAATATTTTGGAAGGTATGCGAATATTTGCGAATGTAATTTGTAAATTACATATAAAATCTCAATTATTTTTGGATCAATATTAATCTTATTTTGATAAAGCTGAAATAGATGAATCGCACATATCCTGAACTCCTGATAAATAACTATTAATCTTCTGTAGCAAAAATTGTTTAAACTAAATAAAAACACCTATAACAATTTATTTTCAGACATTAAAATACTAATTTGTATTCCCATCATAAATAATGGCCTATTACTGGGAAACCACAAAAATTGCGAGGGAGCATAAAATTGTTATAGTTTTTCATGGGGTATAAAGACTCTAATAACAATAAAATAAGCAACATTATACAGCGTAACCTAATAAAATTACGAAAGAGCGAGCCATATAAATTTATGATCGCCTGCGCACCGTCACACGCATAAGGGCCGAAGCATTTTTGTGTATAAGTACAGCCATAAGTGCCCAGCGTAAGTCGGTCAAAAGCGGCGCTTTGCCGACCCCCGGCTGCTCATCCCTCAAATTTTGCGGTCGCAGACACGGCTTGAATCGGCGAAATATGTAGGGCGAGATACGATATAAAAGCATCAGCGGCCCGTCACTTTTATATACATGTATATACCCAGTGCATGTACGTACGAATAGGTTGGCTTCCGAAACTGCCTTGTTAGGGCGCGCCCGCGTTTTTATACGTCTCTACGCGACAGGGAGCGTATACTGATCGTAAAAATTCGGATCGTGAGTATAACCATCCAGGCTCCGGCGAATTAGTCTGTTGTCGATGTCGTTAGACCGTGAGAAGCGTTTTTATTGCAAGAGGAAGATCGACTTCTGGGTCTTATGCATTATTTATTTGTTAATGTAATTTAGTAAGGATATTGACGAGTCGTTGTCTATGAAAAATATCGACTGATTGATTCATTATCGTGAAGCTCACAACTTCGCTTCGTTGATAAAAACAAGGGAAGCTTGAAAATTTTTATCGTTACTATTCTGCTTTCGACACGAACATGAAACTTTATTTCTTTTAATCAATTTATTCTTGTATTTTTATCTTACAAATTTTATTAAGATATGGATTTTTATTATACTTTTATTAAAAACAGTTGGGAGGCTATCAATTTTTTCTGTATAAAATAGATGTGATTGATTATATTAAGATATTGATAAAATATTTTTTATTAAATATTATTATAATTTTACTTTATGTTGGTACATATCCTAATTTTCAAAGAAATTTGTTTTAATTTACTGTTATATGAATATATTAATATATAAATCTAAATAAAACACGGTATAAAATAAACGACCATATCTTGAAATTCTATGTTTGGAATTTTTAAATTAAAAATACTTACAAAGGAAATAACTTCCAGGTCCGAATCGCTAACTTACCTGAAAAGAAAAAACAAAGAGATTAAAATAAAATAATTTTTATACTAATAAGACAAAAATTTAGTAGATAAATCAAAATCATTATAAATAATAAATATTATTATTAATAATTATGCCAGAAATAAGAACCGCACGAAAACAATTAAAATTCGTACAATATAAGCATGAATGAGAATCTCATATTCATCCAACTATGAAACTTTTAATCCCTGTTAATAAAAAGAAACTCGAACCAAACCATCATCTACTGCTTTTCTAAAAAAAAAAAAAAAAACAATTCAGAATGAAGCCGAGTTCTTCAGAACCAAAAATAATTTACACTTCCTCTTAAAATTCAAACCCAATAAAGCAATACACCCTCCAAATCACCCGCTTCCTCCTATTTCCATTCACCATTCGCAAACCCCCAAAAAAAAGCGCTCTCTCATCGACCATTCGCGGCCCGAAATATTTTCATTAGCCGAATCGGCTCCTCGGAGCGTGACAATTAGCGGCGAATCTAGTCTCGGGCGATGTGTTCTCCCAGCTACATCTTGACGGGGTGGTGCGCGCGATATCCCCACGAGCCGCGCGCTGTTCGTTAATTATAAAATGGAAAGAGCTCCCGGGGGAGTCCTCGACGGGCGAGGTATATTGGATCGGGAGATATCCCGCTTTCCGTGCTGCGGAGGCTCCTATCAGGCCGGGATCGATGGAAAAGGCGAGCGTGCGAGGGGAGGGCTTTTTTTTTAAAGAGGAAATTAACGCGGGAGAATGGGCGAGGAAAATAAAGCGTTGACGATCATTTCGCAGGGCTGTTGATTAGCATAGCAATTTTGTTGTTTTTTTCGGAGGAGCAGGTTGTAGGGTTTGGATAGATAAGCTGGTTTTATGGGAATTTTTAAGAGTTGTTATTAGGTATGATCTCGTTGCTAGTCGACGTTACGGCTAATTGAGTTATAAAAGTATTTTTTTTCGAGATTGTAATTACTTTGGAGAAAAAATTAGGCTTAGTGGGTACTTGTCGTTTATGTGTCTTAATGTTTCAAGTTTAGCTATTATAAAATTAACGTTATGTCTCCAGTGTCAATAATTTTACAAAGTATTATAAAACATTTTAAATAAAGTGTACGATAGCTTACACATTCTACAGTAAGACTTAGGCACCGAAACATCACAACTAAAAGTACGAATAACGATAAAGAATCCGGAATTAAAAAAGTGCCAAGAAGCAAATGTAAATCCGTCCACATACCCCACTCGAAATAGAACGGGAGATCCTCCCAAAGCGCGCGCAATAAAACAGCCGAAGCAATTATTTTTTTCCCCACTGCGAGAAGAACTCGCCGGGCACTTTGCGGCGCGCACAATGGAATTTATCGGACTGTAATATATTCCCCGGCAAAAGCTACACCGTATTTCGATTCCCTTGTATCGAAGGTCGAGTTCAAGCTCTCCCGAGGAGACTCAAATTCGAAAAAAAAAGGAAGGGACCTCCACGCCGTGTTCTCGGGGAAAAAAATAAAGGAAGCTCGTGCCTGCGAGACTTTCGATCAGTGCATGGAAACAAGAGCAAATTCAATTACACCGCCGAATTCAATATTGCTCGGGATAGCTGCCGGCGCAAACGCCCCACAAACAAGGGTGCGATCCTGCATGCGTACGCGCGTGTTCTATCTTTCTCCCTCTCTCTCTCACGAGCTAGCCGAAAAAAAGAGAGACGATCGATTTTCATTTGCTGCAGGTTGCGTATATACGCACAATGCCGCCCGTTCATTGTGTAAATTTTTTCCTATTTTCTCATACAAATGGACTCGCGCGAGCTCGCTCGAGCAAACACCCCGATCGATTTTTACATCTGGCTCTCTTTTTCTCTCTCGCTATCTAATTCAATCTTGGATGTGCTTTTTTTTATTATGCACATTCGAAATTGGGGATGTCTAATGTAATTCGGGTACGCTCTGATTTAATCGAAATCTGTTGCTCGGCTGTGAAGCGAGAGTGCTCGTTGTAATCTGGGTCGAATGAAGAAAAATTATATTTGTCTGGCGGTATTTTTTCTGACGCTGAGCATTGTAGTTAGATATCTGGTACCTTATGGTTCATATAGATTATGGTAGAAATTAAACGTTAAACTGCAAATTTCCTTTTTTTTTATTACTTACTTGTAGCTTTTGTAATAACACACATGACCTGATCTAGTGTTTAATGAAAATGTAGGTCATACCACAATTTGAATTGGGGATTATATTACGGAAATTTATATACACTTCAAGACATCTGTTGGCGCAGAAAAAATTTGTTCAATTTAATTTATTCCTAACAAAATCAAATCAAAAGAGAAAATACGTAATAAAAAGCATCCAATTAAAAATTAACATTTTAACGCGATGATTACACCCAAAGCAAACAAGAACTAGCATAAAAGCTTTATTTACGATATTTATTCGTATCTAATTTCCAAGAGCAATGAAATCAGACAACAGAGCGAAACCCTACACCCATCCAACATCTCTCGAAGGCAATTCGTAAATTTTTTTTTTTTTTCATTTAGATACGTACGCAAAGTAACGCGAGACCGCGACGCGGGGGCTAGAGGAGATATCGAGAGTGTATCGATTTTCGTCGTCCCGTTATATTGGGGGAGAGACGAGCCTCTCGCGTGATATCTGCAAAGAACGCGAAAAAAGGACCTTCGTCCTTGGTTGCCTAGTAATCTATTGCCAAGCAAATTGTCGAATTGTTCGCCGAGCGAATTAAATTCTTCCTGCCGGCGCTCTCCCGATTTATTCGACGCGAGCGAGCGAGGCTGCTTTATTGCTGATTTAAGTAGCCAGGAGTGCCAGCCGTGAGTGCCATATGGCTTCCCTTAGCGAGTGGCTGCGGTATTATGGATAGTCGCGGGAGAGTCTTGAAAATATTGTCTTGGCATAAGCGCCGAGATGATTGATTTTATCAACGATTCACTGCGCGAAGATAAACTTTTTCCTCGTATCCTTCATGCATTATTTATCGCCTCTCGCAAAAGCGCGGCTTTATTCGTCTGGGATTTCTCCCGGACGCGGCTAAATTTTCATCGGCTGCGGGAAATTTTTTAAGTTCTTGAATCAAGTTTTTGTTCCCTCATCTGCAAATATTATTTTTCAATAATCGGTTAACCATTTTTTATTGAACAAATACACAGTATCGAAATATTGCAGTGTGCGACTATGTATGGAGAAAAATATTGAACTAAATATTATATTTAATTTTCAAAAAAGTTTTAATACACATTTTGTGGATTAAAAATTTTCTAATATTACAAATTACTACCATAAAATTTATTGTTTGTCACTTTAAATGAAATATCAAAATTAAAGAATTGACATTACTCATAATAATAATACTGTTAATATTACAATGCAAACATTTTTTAGTAACAATTATTGAAATATCACGATAAATCTTGGACGGATTGTAGCAGCCATAAAAATTATAGAAATCACGATAAGAATCACATTGCTATAATTTTACCACTATGTACAATAATTTTTTACCGTGATATTCTCTTTAATTTTTATCGAAAAATTTTTTCTGTGTACTTTTTAATCAATTTTTTTAGTTTTGACAGTAATTTTTTTTTATATCTCCGAGACTACATAACAATTTTTACTTAAAAAATTTTCTCCGTGCATCTTAAATACTACAAAACAATCACATGAGATTATTTTCCTAAGCTGATCGCGCAGTTAAACCCTCTTTCACGTCAGTCTGATTTTTTCTACCCACTAATACGCCTTCTACCTAGAACTCCTCTTTTTCTCTCCTTCACTCTCTTTTTTCTTTTCCTCCTTTATCCGAAAGTACAATTGTGCCTTTTTTCATTCGCTCGCGCACGGAATTTCTTCAAAAGCTTTCATTCCGTCCTATTTACTCGCTTAGCCCGCCATTGAATGACCTTTTCCCCGTCATTTTCGTTCGTTCGCGCGCGCAAAAGCCGCCGCCGCCGCCAGTCGAGGGGGATATGAGGGACAGTAATCCACTTGCGTCTGAATTGGCGAATTACTCCGGGCGGAATTAAATTCTTCTGCCCCGCATTGCGTTTTGTCTGAGAGCGGGAGGGAAAGCTGCACTCGCTCTCGCTTGATCGCGAAGAAGCGCGCTGAATACGAAAAATCCGCTTGGTAACATGCCTCTAGAAAATTAGCGACGATGCCGCCACTGATCCTGACGGACTTTTTGTATAATGGCGAACTTCATAGAGCTGACTGCTGGAGTATTCAAATGCGCGAAATTTCATTAAACGATATTTCAAACATAAATTGTTATTGAAGATGGTATTAACAATATCTAAGAAAGAAATCTCAGAGAATTCAACTCTGTCATCCCGAATATTATATAATTCCTAGTATTTTTTTATTCGCGCTATTCGCCTTTATCGTGCACAGCCCCAAAATAACACAAATCTAAAAATTTCTTCGTATCTAACATTCTCACCATAATTGATTCATCGCGAATGACATTATCAAGTCCACGAAAATTAAACATTCCATATTGTTCAGCGCTGGATGAAAATGAAATGAGCAAGCGAAAGAAGAGTCAAGAGTTCGCTCGCCCTATCCGCATTTTTTAAAACTCCGCGGTGAATAAGAAATGAGACAAATAGGTACGCGTATGCATACCCGAGCAAAAGGTAACTAATCCCGTGTCTAGCAGAGGCAGCCAGGCTCGTATAAAATACAAAAGGCTTCTTCAAGGAGCGAGAGCCGGTAACGAGGGGTTGCCTTCGCCTGGGCTTGAAAAAGGAGAAAAAGCCAAGGAGTATATACTACTGCCAGCTTCATAATGCATCCTCCACTCGTTCTGGGGCTCCCCTTGATTGTACATAGCTCCGCTTTTGTGATATGAGGCTAGGCTGCGAGTGCGTGTGTAGGTATACTTTTTATTCCGCGGAGAGAACTGTACGAGTTCACGGAATTAGAGGTTAATCGACGTCGGTGAAAGTATTACCAAGAGCAGCTGTTTTTATTCAGTGATATGTTTATATGATATGTTTTTCTATTAATCGATTACGCATGGATTATTATATACTCTATTGAATAGTCAAAAAACTGTAATATGCTTAGTTGGTAATAGAAATATTAAACTCTTATATTATCAGAAGTATAGTTCATGCAACACGTTTTTTTCTAAGTTTAAGAAAAATATTTTGCTCTAATCAAACAGATAACCAAGTAGTCAAACCATATCAGCAACAAATATAATTTTTACCTTGAAAAAATTCAATACACTATCTGAAAACGAACTCCCTCCCAAAATCTTCATCAAATCTTCAGAACACCGTAATCATCCCAGCTCAAAGCCAACAAAAACCAGCCTACGAAAAATCAACCTCGCCGAAAACAATAGACAGAAGAAAGCATCGAAAGCTCGTTCCGCGCTGATGACACAGAGACTCTGTAACGAAGGGTCCGCGCGCAAAAAGTCCAGCAGCTTACCACGTACCGAGCGGACTCAACGTCCCGGAGGATTAATCGGGGAGCGAGAGAGAGAGAGCCAGCGGCGAATTCCCCGCGAAATCCTCGTTTTCTGATTGCCAGACCTCTGGGAGCTGACCAAGGAGCCAGCAGCCGCTCCTATACGCAATTCCCAAATCGTTTCTCATGTTTACGTCCGCACACGCGCCATTTACCTTCGCGACTGCCTGATCGATTTGTCAGCTTACCTCCACCCACCCTCGGCCTGCATCTTTCCGATTGACTGGCCAGTGTGTATGTGAGATGCCGGGTGCGTTTATAGGAGGGCAGAATATGTGAGGCATTGTCTCTGGGTCCGCTGGTTATTTGTGTTATAAGGACGATTGTGCTCATAAATCATAAAAGCTAATATCGCGATTGGCTCGACGGATATTGGAGGCCGAGAGTCGAATGATGCGGATGGAGATGCGAGGGATGGTCGTCTCAAGACAATGGTGAAATGAAACTCTTTATGAAACTGTCTTATATTTTATCTATTTGATTAATTCATGATATAATTATTTGGTGATCAAAATCGATTGCTAAATCGAATCATTCAAGATTTTTTAAGATTATTTAATGGTATACCAACTTCAAAAAGACTGAAAGATTCAGCTATTGCGAAGACTAAAAGCCTTTTTATAACGCATGAGTCACATTTTCATATCCCAAAGGCCGCCCTGCATAAAGTCCCCCATTGAACAACAACCAGCCGGCCTCTTAACGCGAAAGCTCAAAAAGCAGACTCAAAAAGACCAAGCTTTTTCCTCTATCATCATCCTGAAAAGAGCAGCGAAATCAAATCCACAATCCGCACGTACTAATTCCCTAAACAAAGTCCCGGCTCTCCTTTGGCTCGTACGAAAATATTCTATAGCCGACTCACCAAGCGAGCTCCGAGGGAGAAGAAAAAAAGCACAAGGCGCACAATGGAAAAAAAGAGCAATTAAAATGCAAAACCGGAGCGCGCGCGCGCGCGGGGCCCTCATTCGTTTGCGCGGCCACGTATGTGCGCGCACACGTACAAGCTCTTCTTGTCGTCGATCTCTCGAGCGCCTTTCCAGCAGCCCCTGGCCCGCTGTGTATACATCCCAGCGGCGAGAGCGTTGATTATCAAATGCAAAAGTGGGGGAGCGACGACGCTGCGGTGTAATAATCATTTTCATTTGCGAGAGCGGCCTTCTGATTCTTCGTCGCGACAAGCAAAAAGCTCTCTGGCTGCGGGGGGACGCGCCAGGCGCGAGGAACTTTGTCAACTGTTTTTGACTTTGCGAATTTTCAAGCGGATCCGAAGGAAAGCTCGAGAGATAATGCAGCCGAGTGCTACGCTCAGCAAGTTTTTGCTCGTTTCCGAGGGACATTATGCGCAGTGCAGGTATATCGCTGCGCAGATGGCATTGCGAAAGTAATTTACATTATGTAAAGCGATCGCCAGAGGAACTGTTGCCGGGAATGATTATTTCTAGCCGGAGTGTATTTGTTCGCGAGCGTCGAAGTGATTTCAGAAGTTGGAGTAATTTTAAAGAAAGGGCTGTAGAGGCTTAATCGTGTTGTATTGTGTGTAACTAAGAAAATGAAACGCGTTGGTAAAACTTTCAATTAACATTCTTATCGCAGTACAATTTCACAAACAATCAAACTTCACGAAATATACTGATAGAATTAATGAAAGACTTTATTAAATTGCTCTTTCGTTCACCCTCATCATCAACTTCAAAACTTCGCACAATCGAACATTTAAATCTCAAGCTTGCAAAAATAAAGAATAATCGGCCTCAAAGCTACAACTACCTCGACGACTTTTAACAATAACGAGGCGTCAACATCTTTTCTTCTCCACCTCCACACGCGCGCTCCTTCGAAAAGTATACAAGAGAGAAAATGACTTTGTAATACAAGCGGCCTCGTGGATTTTAATCAAAATTACAGGTCCCGCTCCCCCAGCGCGCGCGCCCGCGAACTTCCGCAGTGCGAGGGCAGAAAAAAAGCGAATAAAACTTTGCCGACTCGCGAGGATTAAGAAACTTTCGAGCGATCGCCCTCCCCACAGACTAGACCTGTCCCGAACAATCGTGCGTAATGCGCGTTTCGTCTCGCCGGAAAGATCGCGAGCTGGGTCTCTTTTTTTGCGCGCGCGAGAGACTTTTTTTCAAGGGCGGCTGAGACCCTTTTTTTTCTTTCTTGCGGAAGATGTTCTCGAGGCATCGATTAGAGAGAAGGATGGGGTAAGAACTTATTTTGTTTTTGCCACCGTGGAAGTATTGTAGAGGACGTTTCTTATGCTGCATGTAATGACTTGGGTTATCGTGGTTGTTAGAACTAAGTAATATAATTTTGAAGTCCATTTACACGTAATTTAACGCCAGGCAAAATTCGTGTTGTTCATATCTTCGAATCGCGTTTAGTTTTAATACTCTTCAAAAAGTAAACGTCACTATGTACATATACGTCCGCCTCAGTAAAGCAAGTTCACGTGGGTGAAGGTCCGCCGAGCTGGCGCGATTCGAAATGAATAAAAGTTTTAAATCAGCCCCCCGAGCGAGCTCGAAAAAAGCCCAGCTATATAGTTCGGCGTGAATCCGATATGTCCTTTTTGTCTGGCGAGCGAAGTTCGATTACACGAGTACCGGGACGCACGACTTCCATTGTAACGCGATATCATTTTCACGAGGCGAGATCGGGACGCGAAACTTTACTCCAAATCGGAAGGAAAAATTTTAGATCGGAATAAAATGCATTTGTCCTGTAATTGAATTCGTCGCTAGCTGAGAGGTACGATAATGATAAAAATATTCCATTGTTTTGTCACGGCTCTTATCGGCGCCTCGTTGCCGTAACTCAAGCAAAAGAAAACTCGTTTCATGTTCGCGAGGGCAAATAAATTTCCAGCCTTAATTCCGGAGCTACGCGTTACGGTGGAACGTGCCCTTAAAACTCCCCTCGAAAGGCCAAGCCAGCGCGAACGCGTCGACGAATTTAAAAACTTTGGAATAGGCAGAGCAGTTTCGGCCGAATTCAACAAGTACGACGAGTAGCTACGATTCAGCCTTCGCGCGATATTTCCCCATAAAAGCGCGCGTTTCTCCCTTAAATAAATATCTATCTCTGCGAAAGGCAAAGGTCAGCCTTGCCTCCCCCTCTCTCGTAAATTCCCCGTTTTATCGCGCACGGAATTCCGAGCTGGAAGGGTAGCATATATCCAGGCTTCCAAAGCTCCGCAGAGCCTGCGGGGAGCGTAAAAAGTTCCAGGTCATTTTCAGCGATTTCAAAGTCGATGTAGTTAGCCGAGAGAGCCGCTCTCCTGACCCAGCAGGGGCTGTATAAAAGGGATTCAGTGCCGACCCTTGGGCTCGAAACTGGGGAAAGTCCGACCCTGCGGTGCCGATCCGCGCGGGCGCGCGCGAGCAACCCCATTTCTCTCGCGATATGGACGCATTGTAATGCAGCTCGTTATTTTGCTCAACGGGCTGGGTTAGGTTAGCGTTTGACGACTCGAGCGTGATCCGAATGCCGGCGAATTGCGCGTATATCCCTTGGCGGAGGATCGCCCGAGAGCGACCAATTAAGAAGGAGTTACGTGACGCCCGAGCGGCTCTAAATCGATCGACTTTTCGTAATCGCTGAGCCTTGACTGTGTTATGTGTCGGGGGAGTGTGTGTATGTGGGTTTCTGTGTGTGTGTATTTTGCCGTGATTTGTTTTAGAGGGCATTTCGCGATTCCATTGTATAACGCCGGCTTTTTTGCCGCGAGATCGTGAGCGTGCCCGTAGAGTCGTAAATAGATCGAGGATTGGAATTATGAAATTTTCGTATAATAGATGCTAAGTGGCTTTAAAATCGGAGGTTTTATTGGTGTTATGCTGAGAGGTTGAGAGCTTGGGATATTTTAGAATTAGTCACTGTTTATTAGGTCAGAAAAAAATGATATTTACAGTGAAGGTTCGTACTAGGAGATAAATAAAAACCGATAAGTGCTACGTGATACTGTACTAGTAATGTTCTCTACAATATTTGTAATACAATCATTACTAGACTAGAATGATTTTTACAGCTTAGACACTCGAAGAAAAATGTATCAAGTTTACTTTGTTTCATAATCAGAACAGAAACGAAGTAAATGCGCTTATATGCACTAAAACGTTGATCGCGCAAAAAATCGCTGTAAAAAAAACGTTCTGAGTAGTTTCTATGGTATTTTGCAATGCACTTTTGTTGCATTATACAATGTTTCAAAAGTTAATGCAAATTGATTAAGAAACCGCAAATTGAGAAATCATGTTTTTACATTCCTTTATAATGATTTAGGATACGGTCGGATTTTCAAAGATAGAAAGAATGCTTTTACTATGTATTGTAAAAAATGTAACTGAGATTAATTAAACATTTGACAAGACTACAGGGAAACGATACCTGACAGGATTTTACTAATTTCTCTCTGTAACTTTTTTTGCATTGGTTTGCCCATATATGCATTTCTCCTGTCCTAATTTATTATCTTTAATCCTGTTAGCGGTTGAATTTATAGTGTGAATAGACCAAACGTATATACCTAAAGACTGACATGAATAAAATCGTGACTATAATGCATTTTTCGTTGTAACTGATGCGATGAGGCACAACATTTTACCATGTTTATAGTTTTTTCATGCTTTGAATAGTAGATGTACTTTATTATTTTATCGCATATGTATTTTTCCACATTTTCAATTACAAAAAATAGGTTCTAAAAGATTTTACAAATCCTATTCAAATAGACAGATAATATAAAAATCATCATTTTTAAATACACATTTATCATTGAACGTGTCCAATACTTACGAGCAATGCATTCGTACTAAATTCTCCATAATTCCTCACAAAACAAAGCAACCAAGAACCCGAACTTTTTCCGCGCTTCAACCCAGTATTTCCTCTCTCACTTGTAAATAAATTCACGCTTCTTGCGCTAGTACACAGGCCGCAGTTAGCGCCTCCCTCGGCCAGCGATCCAGCAAGAATATCTCTCAATTATTTACAAGCCGCGGTAAAAAGAGCACGGCGAATCGTAGAATTACACGAGGCTGGCTCCGCTCTCCGCGAGAAAGAGAAAAATGATCGAATATAAAAATTTCAATCAGCCTCTTACTCGCTGCAGGCACGAACGGCGCGAGCTTAACGTACCGTTGAATTTCTTTTCGCGGCGCGATGCGATAGGCCGCCGCCGCGCCGCCGATCCAACGATCGGTTAACACGTAACGCCCGTATAAATAACTCGCGATAGACGATTTCCAGCCGAAAGGGGAGAAACGAGAAAAAAAAGTAAAGGGAAAAAGCGCGAGGGGGGAGGCGAAATGACACGCCGCGAGCGGGCGCAAAAGTTATAAGAAAGCACTAAATTGTTTCTGGAACGCTTGGAGTCTTGAACCAGAGGCGAACTCTTCGCGGCCCGTAGCCTGTTCGTGCTGGCCGCTTGGCTGGGTACTGAAAGTAGGAGAGTAGAAAAGGAAGAGAGGGTGTGCCGATATTTATTTTGTGGTGATTGAAAAAGTTTACGGGGCTGTGTTTGCTGGGTTTATTTTTTTGTGATACTGTGATTAGTATACTTTTTTTTCTCGGGTGTAGTTAGAAGTAATTTATACTTGTTTCTCAATTTATTGTGAGAAGTATTAAGTTGTTTGATAGATATAGCTCGGTGGTAATGTTGATGAGTCGCTGTAAATTATGTGTAACGGTTCTATTTCGAAAAATAAAAATTGAATACTTGTAGTAAACCGAATGTGCGTCAGTTGCACCACTGAGTCTCTTTAACGATGGACGCGCAACAATAAAATATGGCAATAATTATCTAAATAACTATATTTTTCAAAGCTACTGTTACGACAAGTTAATTTATATATACACGTTCTCCGCCGATTCTTTCGCAATCAACCTTCGATTTTAATATTAAAAAAATACTTGTAAAATTTCATAATGAAATTACTACGTAAAAATAAGTCATACACCAACCGTAGATAAGCCACTCTGTATTAATTTTCATATTTTGTCAAATAAATAACATACAAACGCTATCGTACACATACAAAAATTTCAAAAAACTTCATAAATCTTGAAATAACAGCAAATAAATAGAATCTCGTAATACCGATAATTACCCAGCAATAACATCCTACACTTAACCATGACCGGTACGAATTAGTCAACCAGTCGAATGACGAAATTAAAAATAAAATTGCTCATTTGATCTCGGCCGCTCGCTCTCCGCCGATATTGCATCTCGCGCTCAATTCATGCGCGTTTTAACGACGCGCGCAACTACACCGGTAATCCCTCTTAAAAAAAAATCTCGCATTTTCGCAGGAAAAAAAGCCGAGCGCCGCAACTGCAGGCCCCCATAACAATCATCCATACGGGCTACTTTATTATTTTTTAATTACCACTCAGCTCGCTCGCACGTGCGCGCACCTTTCCGATCGTAAAGACCGTCCAATTTATAACCGCGCTACACATCCCAGACACGAACAAATCGCGCAATTACCATCTCTCTCTCTCTCGCGATGAAAAAGTCTCCGGCTGCTTTTTTTATCTCGCACGCTCTCTTGCTTAAAATCCCGGACTCGTTACGCGCTTATTACTCCGGGGGGGTTGGTAATGAGACGGGTCGTCCTCTTTAATTACGCGTTCGTTGCGTCACTTTTGGGAGGCTTTAATTCAGCAATTTGCAGGAGCGGCAGCGCGGCGTTAATGACGCGGGCCGCCTGCGTTTTGCCCCGCACATGGCGAGAAAGAGAGCGGCGCAAGGCCGACGGCGGCCCAAGGTCAAGGAAAGGGACGGCCGTATATGTAGGAGCTTTCTTTTGCTCTTTCTTTTTGTTTGTTTGTCGAGAGCGGTATGTGTGTGTAAAGGCTGTAATCGTGCTGCGCGTTGGCCGATAAAGGGAATTCTTGTTCCGCGGTAATGAGGCGAGCGGCGAGAGTTTTTATTGCGGAGAGCTGGATTGTCGAGTGTTGGTGTAGGTTGCGGTGTGATGTGATTGATGGTGACAATCGAAGCGAGCGCGGTGGGGAGCGATTTGGACTAATTGAATTTTGTGGTGTTTTGTGTTGGGTTGGAAGTTTTAATGACGCCTTGGCCTTGATCTGAAGCGATGTTTCAAGGCAAGAGAGTAGCTTTCTTTCGATTGTACTTTAATAATACAATAGTTTTGAGCTTTTCGAGAAACTTATTTTTTTATAATAAATACAATAATACTTATATATTGCGATAATGTATATCTTTATATCTTAATTCGTTCACATAATCAGATTAATCTACTCGTTCTAATAAACAAGTCCTTCAACGTGTCACAACAGCAAATAGCAGAAACTCCTCTTCCGCTCGCTCAGTTAGTTTTCGTCAATCTTCAACGTCCCGTGAAATCGCTGAAATTCCCAGCTCAGAAAACAAGCTCTTATCGCGTATACACAAACTTATACGAGCCTGCCTCTCGCGGTGGCGGCGGCGGCATCGACAAAAAGCCCGTTTATGCGTACATAAAGAGCGCGCATAGCCCGGCTTGTTATCGATAAAATGTTTGCTGATTTAATTTATGCACTCAAATAAGCTGGCGTGCGCCGCTCAATAAAAGCTTGATTTACAATCCGCGATAAACCATCGTCTTCTTTTTCCGGCGCCCTCCAACCCTCCGCGTTTCCTCGGCTCCAACGAGAGAGCGAAAAGCCCGCGTTAAATTATAAAATCCCAGAATCGCGCTCGCGCGTGTACAGGAAGAGCGTTTTATTACTCCCATAACCTTAATCACTCGGCTCTCGCGCTCCGAAGATTAATTGTCCCCCTTAAACATCGCCTCGGCGCTAATTTTTATTTTTCCCATTTTTTTCCTTCGTTGCGCAATCTCGCGGCCATCTCTTCTTGAAAATCGCGCCAAGGACTTCTCTGATTTTTGATGCATCGCCGGGGTATATTTCCAGGCCCTTAGAGCTGCCTGACAGGCCGGATGCGCCGCAATCGCTGATCTTTGCGCGTTTAAAGGCGCGCGAGCGAGGCTCCGATTCAATTGAATTCCGGTTTTGTGAATGCGTGTGCGTTTCAGTTTGTACGAGGCTAAGAGGAGCCGGCTGAATGCGTGTAGCACGCGACTTTTCGCGCGCGGGGCCGAGGGATATACTGTAAACAAGCGTTTAGTGCGCGGCTTGTTCGAGGCTTTTTTTGCGGGCTGCGTGAATTAGCGTAGTTATTCTGCGCATTCGCGTTTCCTGAGTTACTCGGGAGTGTGTAAAATACTCGCGGGGATGGCTGTTTTGTATGTCGGGTAGGTGAGCGTTCAATGTACTCATTTATTTGATCTAGGGTTGTAAAGCTGCAGTTTTATCCTGCTTTATTTAATGTCTTTTATCGCGTGTAATATATATTAAGCTTCAACATTTCATTTTCTGAAAATGAAAGTACTTACTTGCTGAAATAATTTGCTTTCTTTTGTATTCTTTCAAATACGATCTTCGTTTTACAAAACAATTAGAAAATTAATAAATTTTATAAAATTTTGAGTAGTAATAAATTGAGATATTAAGATTAAAGATATACTTATAGTGATAATCATTAAGTGACTAATCACCATACAACATTCTGCATAAAATCTCACATAAAATTCCTAAAATGAAATTTCCAACACTTTCCATTATTTCTCAAGAACTCGAAAAAAGTAAAATACAAAATCTCTCCTCGTTCGCTTCCAAAATACGAAATCCAGCGCGTACGAGCGTCACCTACAACAGCGCGCTTACTGCGCAAAAGCGCATGCAAGAGCAAAAGAGCAAAAGAGAGAAAGAGAGAAACGAACGGGGGAGTAGGAGGGAAAAAATAAAAGTAAAGAGAGGAAACGACGACGGGCCGAGAGCGAGCGAGCGAGGTGAACGCGTGTTTAGCGGTGCAGTTAATGCGCCAATTAACTACCCCCTTAAATGTCCCATTGAATGCCGTCCGTCGACCCGCGCGCGCATGCTAATTTATTTATACTTCTTCGTACTATAATCGGCCGGCTGCTGCCATTTTAAAAGGCGCGCAGGCGCATAGGAAGAGACGCACACAGCACACGCGACGCACAAACGTGTATAGGCAACTGCATCTCCGGCGCGTTTATCTCCGGCCCGATATCAATCTACCATTCATCAGCGGCCGCTTTGCGCCAGCGCAAAGCCTTTTTCTATCTGTTTCTGCAAATCTAAATGGCCGCTTCTTTTCTTTTGTCATTAACGGTTAACAGGAGATAGCGAAAGAGAGAAATTTTTTTTTGCCCCAGCCCGCAGGATGTATAAATATAAGCGTTTTGCGCGCAGGATCGTCCGGAGAGCTTGAGTAATGACTTTGATTTTAGTTAAAGCGCGGGCCTTTATTAATTGCGGCATTAAGATGTCGTTTGTATTATTAAAGTAATTCGAATCGAGCCTCGATCTGATAGTCTAATTTGGCTAGATATCGCGATTGCGCTAGTCGGAGAGCTAAGCTCAAACTCAATTGGAATCTAGAACAATGGCTTTTCTTATCGTCCGGCTGCGATCTTTAAAGGACGCGTACAGACGAAGACTAATGCAATTATACCATGATTAAAGTAAATTGCTCCCCGATAAAGCATCGGACTCGATCGCTCCTTTATTTTTCTCCGCCGCATAGATAAACTTTTTTCATTCTTTCAATCACTGTTAGCTCGAGCGCGAAAAACAACGAGGAAGCGGACAACTACATCGAGAGACTTCGAGAACGAGCTCTCCGAGCTCAGCGCTGAAAAGCCATTATTTACTACAAAACTACAAAATACTAAGGCTCTTTCTGCCTCCGACCAAAGCAGCCTCTCGCGGCTCCCACAAGCGCGGCGTTAACCAAGAAATATCTCGGAAAGCGTCTCGCAAACGAGACGGTAGCGCGCTTCGTTCCAAGAAAATCCCACCTCCCGCAACTATTTCGTCGTGCCGCAAATATTTGCCTCCCGCCGCCGGCCGACAAATGAGCTAAGTTTTAGCGGCGAAATAAATATCTCGAATCCGAGAGCCCCGTCGGGCTATAAATCGGCTCTCCCTCAAAAGCCAAAAAGTTTCATCTGCGCTCGCGGGCTGCAATCCTAGCTTGCTCTCAGAGAGAGTAAGACTCTAGGCGCACACAAGTGAGAGAGAGAGAGCTCCGTTACGTCTCCTTCGCGCGCAAACAAATTTCCCTGGCAATGGGTTTACAACACCAACAATTTACGCTCATCTCGGGGAGGCATTTATCCCGCGCGTGGCTTCCATCGCGAATTAGTTTCACGCTGCAGTGGCTGCTGCTGCGCGCGGCTCTAGTCAAACGGCTGCGGAGCGAGAGAGAGAGAGAGGGAAGTGGTATAGCGTTGTTGTCACAGAGAGAGGGAGGGAGCGACGGTATACGAGAGTTTAGCGCCGGGAATTAACGGCGGATTTGCCCGGTAGTTTCAGTGCGCGAGCGCAGAGCGGAGGAACTTTAAACAATGACGAACCGTATGCACAGATGGAAATTCGCTGCGGGCTGGAGTGGGTTTGTTGGGTAATGTGATGTTTGTATTTTGTATGTTATTTAATTTAGAGGGCTGGGCTTGAAGGATAACGCGGATTGTATTCAATGCAGTGGGGTTGTGATTGTATTAATTATGTAGTACAACGGGAAGTATCTTTATGGATGACTAATAATTCATTGACAGAGGATTATTTTCTAATTTAAATCTTATTAATTTTTAGTTATTATTTTGAATTTTAATAAATAAATTTTTGTAAAGCTAAGGGGTCATCGTGTCAGATACTGTTGTATTTGTTTACGTAAAAAATAAAATAACAAAATAATAAACAAAATAAAACAAGGAAAAAATTCTGATAAAAATTAATGAAATAACCCTATAAAATCTGCGATGGGCTGCAGCTTATAAAATTATAGGTAATTTTACCTTAATCCATACAACTGATATTTTAGTATTTTTACTGACAAATCC
>UELX01001535.1:0-42302 GCA_900480035.1 Eupelmus urozonus | reverse complement strand
AATTTATTTTGGATTTAGAGAATATGTTCACCTTTAATGTGCATCTTTGCCTCGGCATTGAATTCATCTTTGGATCCATGTTATTGATAAAAAATTTTAAGTTTTCTGTAATTTTTTTAATTTTTCAGAAATATATGACAGAAACGTTTCATTCCATGTACGCAATTTAAGCTCTTTATTTATTCCTAGTGCGAAACTTATTAATATCAAAGATAGCTATTCCGCGAAGGTACCGGTAAAGCTAGATGCTTGAAAAAAAAAGGGTCAGAGGAACTCAGCTGGCAAGTAAAAGGGTAATTTGCAAAATCCATTACCCTCTGGTCTCTCTGAGAGACCCCTCACCTTCATCCCCAACTTTCCCGGACCCAAGAGCCCTGGACCTGTTTTAATCCTGACCTTCTTCACCCTTTCCCAGCCATCCTGTTAAATATTTTCGCCTCTTTCCCAACGCGTCGCTCTTTCTCTGCCAATCTTAAATTCGCAAGCCTCGCTTTTTATCACGCAACTTTCCATCTTTTCTCATTCGAATTCGGTCGATGATCAAAATAGTGCATTCGTCTTTGAGCTCGCTGAAATATTTTTTGAGCCTCCCACCCAGCCACGCGTGAATTCTCTCTGCTCGCGGCTTTTTCGCGCTCGTCTCTCCACTCGCTTCTGTCTCCCCAGGGTTAAGATGTTTTTGCCGCGTTGCGACACCATCCTTTAATTACTACGAGTGGCCATATTTTCTCCCTCCTCCTCTCCTCCTTATCTCTTTGCTCCATCTTCCTCTGCGCACGGAACACGAGGCGTATTCAAAAGCAGAAGCGCTTATTCCTCTTGACTCGTCTCTGTGTTTCGCCGAGGCACCAGACGCACTTTGCTCTTTATTAAGCAGGCGCAGAAGCGAAAATATCACTTTTGCTCCTGCTTCTACTGTCGAATAACTCGACACTAAGAAGCCGAGCCCTATTTGCAGCTCGGCGGAATGACGACTTGGTTTTTAATTTAATTCGCGAATAATAAAGCGGAAAATATGAGAGATGTTTCGTTTAAGCTTTGAAACTGATATTCGCTAGATGTGTTTTTTTTATACGTCAAACAAAATCTTCAGCAAAAATTACAATATACCTAAGTATGAAGTAGACCGGCTTACAAAACGAGGGTAAAAGCCACTGGGCAAACTCATCCAAAGCGCAAAGTTTCCTCAAATCTACAAAAACCCCAGCACTCGCCACTGACTTTTCCCTCCCACCCTACATCACCTCGGACTCGCCACTTGCCCATTTCACCAGCGACTCACGCAGCCTTCGTGACGCAGTTCCACGACTCGTCGTCTCTGGGTTCCTTCACCTACACCCGTACGGACGCTGCATATCGAAAGTTTTAAAGAGTCTAGGCGCGCGCGGGAGGGAGAAAGAGAGAGTTGATGGATCTTTTCTGATTTACGAACTTTCAATAACAAAACTTTTATGAATGAGGAGGAGAGCCTGGGGATTTCGCGCGAAAACGTACCGCGCGCGCGCGCCAACTTTCCGCGTTACTTGGAGTACAGCAACGAGTAAAGTAGCCTCCGCGCTTTTGTTGAATGTCTGTTATGAAAGAGGATTTATTTATAAGAAGTTCCGCTGCTCGGCATAATAAACTTGAAGTTCTCGTAATCCGTCGTAGGGAACATTGCTAACTTCATTTCTATCGCATTAATATTGCGATATTTAAATGTTGCGTAACCGGATTTATAGTTCTAATAGAACAATTGATCGGCGAGTTTCAAAATCAGATGCTAGAACGAGTTTTGATGATTAATATCGGAACGAGGCGAGCCATCGATTGCAATCAGTGGACCGCCAATCAGGCTGGGAAATTTAACACGCGTAACGCGAATTTCTCAATTTTCCATTTGGCCGACGTATAAATGGTGGGAGTCCGGTGGAAATGCCCCGGCAATCAATCGAATATTAAAATATTGATCGACGCGCGAAAGAATAACGGCTTGATTTTCCAACGGCCGATTTATCCGCATTGGCCGGAGCGCGCGTCAAGGAGTGGACAGATAAAATAAACAATTCGCTAGCTGCGCGCAGTCGGTTGGCATTGTATATGAAGGCCGGGAGAATCGATCTTGTTAACGTGAAAATTAGATTTTTAGTGAATGGACTGGGTTAATTAAAATTGTTGGTTCGGAGCTTATATCGTTTTATTTTTTTCGTTTAAATTGTGTTTTTATTAATGTAGTTACGGCAACTTTGGACTTTCGTTCAGTAATTGTATAGCCTTTTTGATCAAATGCTAATTAATAAAAATGAAATCGTCAGGATTCAATAAAATATTTTAATTTAAAGTACGAAACTTTAAATTAGTTACCATCAACTTAAATTTGAAACAATAAAAATTAATAGTTCGAAATAGAGAATAAGTGTTTAAGAAATTATTATGTAAAGTTTTTATCATATCATTCCCAGTAAAAAATGTTAACATAAATATAAGTTTGTAGCCGTGTAAGGTGAAGCCAAGAAGTCAAGGTACGTTCACATGAGGCGAAAATCGCTTCGTGCAAGACTTAAAATTTACCAGATCAACATACGAACAAGTTCAGAACTTCATTAATAAAATGTAATTAATTAAATAATTTTTTAATTAAAACATTTTCTTGAATAACACGTGTTTATTTTATTCATTAGTTTGTTAAACATTTGGTCTTGAACTCATAGGTATCTTGCACTGAAAAGTTTGAATATCTGAGCCAAACCGATTTCGTGCCGATTGTACGTCTAGTGTGAGCGCACCCTGAAGGTTGTAAAATTTTTAACTGTTATTCGACTAAGCATCAGAATATTAAAACGTTAATTATATTTAAAATGAAATGTTATTATATTATTAATAAAATTGCTATTAAAACCATAAATTTATAATTTTAATAATTATTGGCGACCGATATTTTCTTTAGAAACTATTTTTGAGCTTTATAAATACTAAATAACAGTTTAACAGTTATTCGAATTGATATACCTATATTTTCTTTATAAAAAAAACTGTTATATTTTGCTGTAGAAATTTTTTATATTTTTTAATATATTGCAAACAAACTAATAATTATGTATAACTTTTTGAATTTGTATATTGTTAGTTCATAATTTAAGCTGTATTACTTCGAAACACTGATTTATAATAATTAATAAGTATTCTTATCTAACACAGCTGCCTCTTTATGTAAATTTTATTTAACCTCTTTATTATTCAGAACCATGTATAACAAGATTAAACTAGGTATTCCTTTCTCTAATCAGAATTTTTACTATAACTGAAAAAGTTATTGTGAAAAAATAATAATTATTCTGCTAGATTTAGAACAAGAATTAATTTTATTCTTTGAAAAAACAATAAATTTTCACTAAGTTTTTAAAAAAATTTCATCTAAGAAAACTACTGTATTTTACTTGAATAAACAAATAAAATAGTTTTATCAAAAACTAGTTAAAATTTAAATTAAAATTAAAATTAAAATTTATTTTTTTCATAAAATAAAAACATTTGCTCAATCTTAAATGTAGCAGAGACAACTATCATGTTTTAAAAAACAGCTACTTTTGAATTATATTAAAAATTCTGATTAGTCAAGCACAGGCATATCTAATAAACTTTTAACCTTTTTATTGCTAAATTATTTTTTATGGAACCAAAAATCTCTTTGAATTATTTTAAAATTGTAAAAGTATCAAATAAGACTGATTATACGATTTTTGTTCTTTGTAGAATATGATTATCTGATATTCAAAAATACAATTATATATAGGTAAATACTTGAGTAAATAATGCTACAATGTTGATTGTAGATAACATTGAAATTTCAGAGTAGCTGTATTTGCCCAGATGCTATGATATTATGTAACATCGACGGAAACAAAACCAATCAAACATTGTCAAAGGCTTTAATGAGCATCAGATTGCTTTTTTTACTTCAATACAAATACAGATTCTAAATACAAATATTATACAATTTAAATATAAACATAAAATTAAAATTGAGCATCTATGAAACAAAATTTAATTCTTTGTTATGATATTATTATTATTAAGAAATTTTATGGTTCCATAAAAATATTATTATAACTAATTTATTATTATAATTTTTAAGAAATTACATATTGATAGCAGTAACACTTACCTACTTTGCACATTTAAATGCCTTAACGTCATTGATATATGATAAGAAATTTTTACAAGTTTTATTCTTTGTTATCGTGAAATGATTATTGATAAAGCAAATAAGAATCTTAGATGAATATATAAGTTAAATAAGATCAAATAAAAATTTAATTATTACATTAGTATTAAAATATAGTATTTCATTTAAATTTGTACTTCTATTATATAGCTATACTTACATACTTTTTAGTAATATATATCATGTAGTAAGCAAAATTCTTAACTAACAGGTCACATAACTGACCCACCTCTACATATAAATATAAATATCTATATATAAATTTTAAACAAGTAGAAGTAAAAGTAGATTTCAAAAATTAACTAGTTCAGTACTGTATATAGCGCTCATGTACTACTTATTTCATTGTGAAGTAAGAATAAATTATGATAAAATACTTTTATTAGTTTTACTTATATTTTATATCTTTCTTTAACGTTGTTTTCATTACTGTCAACACCGAGAAACAATATATCATATTCAATTTTTAAATTTAAAACTATTGCATATTATTACCCAACTACTTTCTGTCTCTCGCAAAATTTAAAAACTATATTCTCAACTGAGCAACGAATGCCTTCTTAAATAACAGTCAATAATACTAAAAATTCAGCAATTCTTGGCAGCGCAGTCATGCTCCTCATAGAAAATAGACACGAGCTACTTACATAATCCTTCAATTCAAAATCATATAAAAATCCCACACCTAAAACCAAAACCCACAATCCATACTCCCATCATCAATTATTTTCAGAGCATTTCCCATAATCCCCTGCATCAAGCCATATCCAAAGCACGGCGCTGCCAAGCATCGCAGGCACAAGGTTAAGCGGGGTCATAGAGGTTATGAGCAACGTGCGCGTTGGTCACAATACTATACCCACACATCCAACGCGCGCGCGCACGCACTTGGCTTCGTCCATTCTTACTCCGAAAAAAAGTCGCAAGCACAAGGCCGCCTCATGCACACAATGAAAAGCGGCCGTGCCAGAACGGCTCGGGAGGACAAAAGAAAAAAAGATGGACGCGCGCGGGCGCGCGACCTAACCTAAAATAAACCGGCGCTGCGCGAGAGTAAAAAAAACACATCGGAAACGCGGCTCTCTACACGCCGGAAAAGTCCAAAATGGACGCGCACGTGCCTCGACAATCCGCGCACTCAACAATAGCCAGCGATAACAACTCGAGCCTCAAAATCCCCCGAAAAAAGTCGAAAAATCAGCTTACCTTGATCAATAAGTCGCGCGGCGTTCGGAGCCTTGGACTGGTCAAGCTCGAGCTTCTCCTGCATAAGCTCCCTAACGTACTCGTTAGCCTTCTCCGACTGCTGCTTATCCTCCTCCTTTTCAGCGGCCGTGCGCTTATCCTCCTGGTTCATGCCGTTGCTCGATCTGTCCGCCATTTTTCCTGCGAATTTCCTTCTCTCCAGGGCGACTGGCTCTGCTGTGCAGCGCGCGCGACTCTACGCTCGCTTGCCGGGTATAAAGTTGAAAAAACTAGCTCCAAGAGCTTATGTATCCACGCGCCTGCGGGACGACGTCGACGAGTTTTTGGCTCGTGCGAGGAGTTGAAAGCTACGATGGGGGCCTGAGTGACGCCGCGCGCTCTGCTGCTCTCTCGGTTATGCGAGATCGATCGTGCGGCACGGTAGAAGAGTGTGTGTAGTGTGCGAGAGAGAGAGAGAGTTAGAGGCGACCACGCGACGGCGAGTATCAGAAATGGCGGATGTAGAGAGAGAGAGACGCGCGCGCCGTGTATAGTTCGCAGCTGCGGCTTGACTCACTATAGTGTGTTTGTGGGGGGGCAGTTGGAGAAGGAGAGAGAGTGAGATGCGTGCGCAGATGCTCCGGTGTGCTGGTGTAGTGCTGGCGATGTTGTGCGAGTTGTGGATTGAGGTTAGGACTACACCGGTATATAGGCGCGGAGTGAAAAATTTTCTGCGTGCTGTGTGTGTGTATATATATGTTACCGGCGGACTGGGAGATTGGTGTGTAGGTGTTTATGTTCTGTTGGGAAAGTGAGCGGGTGTGGATGTGTGTGAATGAGCGTCGATTGCGTTGAGAGGCCGAGATGGAGAGAATGGAACGGGTCTAATGCGTTTAAGAAACACGTGCGAAAGCGCAAGTGGGTTAGTTGGGTGGTATAATGGTGATTTTATGTAAAGTTGAGAAATTTTCTGTTTATGATGGGACGTTGAAGGGATTTTTATTAGTTAATGGACTGAAATATAAGAATTCAGGTTGTCGTTGGGTGTCTTATCTAATGTTATTTTTAATACTTTAATGCATATTAAGAGGTCTCGATACGTCATTAAAATATAGTAAAGAGAAAAAAATCATATTAACGTCCGACAAAAAACATAAATTACTGAACTTAAATAAATATTTATTTTATAGAATTCTATATATTAATTTGATTTGAATAAATATTAATTAAATTAAAGTTAATATTTATTAAGAAAAGTTTTTTTTAAATTAACAAATAGTTACATGAATCAAACAAAAATTAAAATGATTTTAGAATTTTTTTTCCTACTGTAGTAATAATAACATGATGAAAAATAGAAATAATTATTTTATTATTCGTAAATCATACGAAAGCAAGTTGAAACTGAAAATTCTCGGTTATAAAAAGTTGTCGTAATATGTGGTACTTACAAAGCCAAGCTAAGGTTGATTACTCTATACATTAACATATATGTAGGTATAGGTAATAAACATTTGAACATGAATTAATTCCACACGAATGCAAATAAGTTTATTTAAAATATTACTTAGATAATATTTTTAAAATCATAATGTACGATTACATTTTTTTTTATTTGAATAGCCGCGCATTAAAATCGTGTTATTTATTTCTTTAATATAAAAATTACGTGATAGATATCTGAATTCGTTAGTTTGAAACATTGTTTGAACTTGACGTAATTATATTGTCAGATTATATCAATACTGTATTTTATCGCTAACTGTATACGTGCATAGCTGTCACGAAAGTCTGATTCACTGCCATACTTCAATAATTTATTTTTCTGAATATACATTTGAAAATTAGAATTTCAGCTTACTTTAGCGTAATTTAGATATAATAAAACAATTCTATTATTTTTTTTAATTTAAGATGACTTTTAATTATCTAGCGGAGCAAAGTCGTCGGGTTAATTTTCTCATTTACTATATACATATCTTTTATTTATTCTTATTAACTGTCTACATTTTTAGAAGACTACATTTTTAACTAACATTTTTTATCTAAATATATGTATTCAAGTCTAGATTGTTTTTAATGTAAAAAAAAACTGAGCCTCTTGTAGACAATTGACCACTCAGTGGCTAGATTACAGTGAATTGTATTCTGTTCAAAAATCTGTAATTTAAATGTGTAATTTATTCTGTTCAAAAATCTTACTGACGACGGTTCATCGTTAGAATATATAAATTAACCATTAGTCGTTTAGAATATTCTAAATTTTCTGTTCAGTGCAGTTATCACGGAAAAAAAACAATCAATAATTGAAAATTGCACAAATTTTCCGTTAGAAATTATTTATTAAATAATTAAATTTTTGATAAAAAAATTTTTTTTAGTGTTAATAAAAACAAATAAGCTTGTTAAATTTATAATTTTCTTCTGTATTTTTATTTTCCAATATGATATTTATATGCCAAAATGAGGTTTTATGCTATCCCTATTCATTTTATTTACACATAAATAACGGAAATGTTTTAAATCTAATTTAGAGGACTTCTATTTTTAGTCGATAATGTGAATCTATCGATCGAGGTTTAGTGCAAATAAAAATGATTGCTTAGATCTCCTTCAAACCACATAAACTTTATTAAAAATCTGTCAACGTTTTGAAGCCTTTTACTAGGCCCCTTTATCAAGTCTAAGAGTATGGATTACATAATAGTAGTAGTATTCGTGATGGTTTCCATACTACTATTGTGCAACGATCATTTCGTTTAATGTAGCTTTATTTAATCTCAGTATTGATAAGGGCGCCTAGTAAATACCTCGAAATGTTGACAGAGTTTTATTAAAGTTTATATGCTTCAAAAGAGACCCCTAAAGTATGTCATTATAAATAATGTACAGAATATTAGAAATAGAAATTTGGTATACACCTCGAAAGTTTAGACTATTGTTGTAATTGTTTAATATCAAGTGGTTATTGTTTTCAAACTTTTCAAGTTATATAAGTTTTTCTCCGATGATTTCGTCCCTCTTCCTCGTCACGGCATCCTGGGCAGTCACCTGGATCGCCCGAGACTATATGCTAACAATAACAAAATTATCTTATTAGTAGTAGTATTTTTGTTTATTCGTAATCTAGATCAAATATATAGTATACTAGGAATCAAACCTTAATTATTCTGTAGAAAATACACCGGTAATGTATGTTGTAACCGAATTGTAACTCAATTAGTGATCTACTCCTACTCAGCGATTAATATCATTTCTATGTACAAGATCGAAGACCTAAAATTTGAATATCGAAAACAGATATTATGCTAATATTTAGATATTTACCTGGATTTACGTGGAAAATGATTGCCACCTATAAGAACTCATCTCTAACTAGTAATGTTTATGAACAATAAACATATACAATATACAAATTACGTTCCTATTATATTATTTAATTTATATTATATTATTATATTATTATATAATGAGTATATCTTAAAACTTAAAAGGTGAATTAATTGAAATTTTGAAACCGTATACTTGAAGATGAAAATTAACTTTGCGATCGCAAGATGCATTTATAAAAATAATTTTGCGTTGATATACTATTATATCATTTTTAAAATTTTTGAAGCATAATTTTTCGAACTATTTTCCTATTTTTTCGTAGTCATCTTTACAAACCATACTTATGACTTAAATATAAAATTTTTTGTTAAATGTTAAAGAAACGCAATTCATTTATTTATTTCGTTATTCTATTTACTTAAAACAGCTGCGATTTTAAATACTGAAGTAAGTACATATATTGAAATTATAATAATTTAAGAAAAAAAGTATACACAATTGCATGTGATGATTTAACAATAACCTTCTACTAGTAATATTTGTAAAACAATTCGACTTATTTAAATAAATTATGAATAACATAATATGTACATCAAAGATTGATGGTAAGAAAGAAGAGATAAAATTAAATGATTAATAGTTCTCTAGAAAAAGCGCAACTTTTTCGAAACATATGTTGCGCAACTTTTTATGCGCAACATATCGATCAATTATAATTATAAAATATAGAATCGCATGTTGAAAAATTAATCAGAATCATCAAGACCGCGTGATCCATCATCTTAGCAACGGATGCCATCGATTTCTCATATATGCGCAAACGAGAAGATAAAGTAATTATAAGCTACTTTCTTTCCGTAAGATATAGTACAGTAAATATAACTTTCAATTAGGGTAGAAATAGCCACTAAATTCGAGCTGTTCGATTTCTTTCTTGATAAGATCCTATAAATTTCTTTCTTGATAAGTCACTAAACATATACTGATAGGTATAAAACAACGTTTGTATGTCAATCTGCAGACTTCGTTGTTCCAATTTTTGTGATCGTAATGAACACTGTTAGTCGCAACCAGATCAAGTAACATGTGTTACATACAAAAAAGGCATGCGCAGTTTACAGTAAAGAGTATTGCAACTGTCGTACATCTATATTTAGGTTTATATATAAGATAGGTTATTAGCAACTTTTTTGAGTGAAATAAAGCAAGCCTCAGACGAAACTTGCGTTCATCAAAGAGCGTTGGTGTCGATACCATAATTAATAATTAATAATAATTGAGTGTTAAAAATTAATCGATATAATTAATTTATTATTCCCAAAAAATAGTAAAGCTTAAAATAATCTTTTTGGAAAATATTTTATAAAAATCTTAAATATTGACGAGTTGTATTTTAACAAAGATACATGATCAGTCTTCACAGATAATATTTAAAAAATTAATAATTGTGAAAAGTCAAATGTGGATTAACAAACGTATAACCAGATCATCCAGAAAACTCAGAAAAAAACTACGAAGTCATCGTAAAAAAATAAGAAGACAAAAATAAAGGATAAACCTATTGTAGATATTTTCGGTATTGCATTATCTGCACTTCACCTACCTCGCTGGGGGAAACATTAGACAAAGAGGCTGCCGAGCTAAGAAAAGCCGAGGAGCAAGCGCAGCACGAGGTGCAAGCCCCGGGAGATAGAAAAGTAATTTTTGTGCTTTCTTAATAATGCAAAACGTACATTTGCGCCTCGCGCCTGTAGAGGCAACCATTCCTAAGAATAGAGACAGACTCCTACGTTGCATCGCCAACCCACGCTACTGTTTTATCCGGGAAAGGTTAACTATTCGCTCTTCTCTAACCGTTTTGGACATGTTTCCTTTTTTAATCCGTTTTTTGTTGCATGCTTGTTTATTTTCTATTTATTATATTAAAGGCGTTCCTGATACTTTCTCTTTCTCGATACTTTGTTAACTTTAAATTTAATTAGTCTGTTGACGGATTAAAAATATAATTTTTAATTCAATAATAAATCAATAGCTGCACACTTCGTGACAAACTTTTTATTTGAAATGTATTATTAATAGTAGTAATCCTGATGGCAAGAATATATAAAAATCTCCAAAGCACTAAAAGAATGAGTTCAAAAAGAATGAGCACTATTCTAAATTACTAATAAAAAAAGGAATGGAAAATGTTTTACACTGATAGAATGTGGTGTTGAATTAATCATTCAAAAAAGTGATTTCGGTTCAGAAAACGAGCGCTAAAAAAACTTTCGAAGGTTACGATCGTTAGCCAGCGGGTGTTGAGGAAGATGGTGGTCATCATGTTGGTTTTATTACATCATCAGGGAAAAATAGACATCGTTTCCGTATAGGAAATGAAAATGGATTTTTACATGGTGGTTTACTGTGTTTTATTGGAAACAAATCTTTAGCAGATTATCACGATGAAATGAATGCTACGAAGAATAATTTTAAAAAATTTTACTTTTGGTACCTAATCTGTGATTGCAATTAATTAAGCACTATCCCTGGTAGAAGCTTACCCATTTAAAATAGTTATAAAGGCTAAGAAATAAGACTGAATTTATTTTTACTAAGGATTATTAACTAAAGCTGCAATGTAACTATCAACAATCCTCTGAGACCTGATTGATTTTACTTATTTATACCACATTAAGAACAGGGGCTCGTCCCACTTGATTTCAATGTCTGTTGGTAGCGACTGTGAAGCGCAAGTGTTACTAAGCATAGCTCATTTATTAATTCTAATATTTGATCAGTTCTAAGTTAAATCAAATCTCAAATATGGTCTAATTGCGTATACACGCAGACAGACATTATCGCGAGAGTTATAATTTCTGAATCAGAAGACTTTAATATATTACAATTCATCGAGAACCATATCGCTGGCAAAAAACTTCATTGAAAAAACAAAATTGACAAATCCTATTTGATATCCATTCTACTCTCCCTCCCAAAAATCCCTTCATCAACACCAATCACACTCTATAACCAACACATCCACAACACCACTCCTCACTAAACCATCAACAGGACCCTCACGACTTTCCTCCTCCAACCCACCCTCCGCTTTCCATCACCCAACCTTAACACTTTGATTCCCCCCACCCTCCCCAATTTTCTGCATTATTCCGACCCAGGCGCGTATATATACTAGCTCCCCGGTGCGCGCTCACCGCATAATACGTGCCACCCGCGCTCGCTTTCCGGCCGATTAATGTTTCAGGAACCGACTGCAGTCCTGAATAACATTACACGGATGCTGCACCGGCTTTCCCGGGGGTATAAAAATTACAAGTGCGCGCGTCTTCCGGTCGCGCAATATTGACGAATCGTTTGCGGTGGGCGCGCCACTGGCCAAGCGACGGGAATAAAAGAGTTGGGGATTCTGGAACGCGCGGGTGGATGTTCGAGCGATTTTGTTTATCGATGAGGTGTGGTGGATCGGTTTGCAAGGGGTTTTTTGGTATGGGGGATGTTGAGTGTTGGAAAAGTAAAGTGTGCAGTTCGTTTTTGTAGAGAAGTTACTGTTAAAGTATTTTGTCGCTGAAGGCGTGTGATGATGAGTTTGAGTATAACTTTATTTCTATTTTTGAAAAATAGAATATTTTAAAATTTGGTAAAGAGTGATTGATACGGCTTTTTACTTCAATTGTATTTATATAAATACTAAGAAGGTCTTAAGTAAGTTGATTTTTATTCTTAAACAAAATCTTATAATGGTCCATAATATATAAGTGATTGTAACATTGAATATTATCTGAAGATTCTACAGAATAGAATAAGAAATTCAATAAAAATACAAACTTCATAAATTTCAATAAGTGTTATAAAGTTTTATATAAGCAAAAAATCAACCAATTGTGTTGCATTTCAAACAATAATTACCGTAATATCCATGCCAAAGCATTTTGAACACCGAATTCCAAATATCTCTAAAATGTAACAAAATGTAACCTATACAAATCGAAAGTTTTCCGGCAATTCGAGCTTCCTAACAGCGATGCGCCCGTGAGGGTTGGGGGAAATCAATCGCATTTCCCGGATCCCTCGTTTTTTTTTTTTGGACGCGAGTTTCGTCGCACGCGCGCACTCAAAGCTTAACCGCACGAACTTTCGAATGAATCGAAGTACGGGCCGATGAAAAATTCACCGGAAAATAAAAAGGGCTTTCAAGGGAATAAAAGAGAAACGTTACATTGTTGCTTCTTATTCCTTCATTTAGTAGATTGATTTTTGCACTGTCTACTACTATTATTTAAGTACTCGCAAATGTGTTGGATTTAAAACATGGGAAAACGTAGTTTAAAACTTAGTATTTTACTACACCGCAACACCAATAAGTACGTTTCACCAGTTTCTCACTCTTGTGCTAACCTCCATTCTGATTCAAACTACAAGATCGAATTACATTCGCAGGCGAAGCTCTCAATAAAAAAACATTGACAGTCACTCGTGCGGACGTTTTTATTGAGATGGTTGCACGTCGTAAAGAGGGAAAGATAGAAAGTCGGTGTAAGCGCGAAGCGTGTATATGGTTGAACTACTCGAATTCGTGGATAAACCTTACCCTAGGGAGCTTTTGCGTTCTCATTGCTGAGGTCAGATTGGATTCTCTATTAGAACATGCTAGATAATTGTTGTTTAAAATTGGGCATTATCACATGATAATAATTATACAAATTGATCGAATACTTTTGCTATATCTTTATCAATATTAAAAAATTGAAATTTTTCAAAAATGTGAGTTCCAAACTGACCAGTTTTTACAGTAAAAGTTAAAAACCAATCACTTCAATAACCAGCTATCCAACTAAACCAACACTTAACTTAAAAGGTACAAAAAAAAACCCTTCGAAACCAAAAAAAAAGGAATTACCTAAATTTTAAATCTACCCAAGCACGCGTGCATCCCACCCTCTTTTTGCAGCTCAATTCGACTCGCGAGGCCCAGAGTTCAGCCAAAAAGATAGGCAACTCCGCCGCGCATGTCTAGACGTTAGCAAGAACGTAAATTAGCGAGGAATTGGCTGCCAGGCGGGGGCGGCCTTCCAGCAAGAACCGAACGCCCGCGCGCCGCGGCGATTCGATTACCGCGCGGCGCGCGCACCGAGCCACGCGCTTCCAAGTGCAGCTATAAGTTTTGCAGCCACTGGCTCGCCGAGAATCTGTAAACACGTTGTTTTGCGTGCCCGAGCAGACAAATTGGTCCGGCCGGCGGGATGGACTCTTGGTTGGGGGTGGAGTGGGGGCAGAGTTTTGTTTTTTTGATTCGGGTTCGATTGTTGGAGGTTGAGTGGTTTTATTGGAGTAGGTTTGGAATAATGTAGTGCTTTTTGTAATGTGGATTACGTTTTGTTGATTTTTGAGTTTGATTGTGTAATGTTGTTTGTGATGGTTTTACTGGATTTATAGTTATAATTTTTCAATGAAATTTTCGCTGAAATTAATAAGGTGTGATTTAGGCCAGTATTAAACTCAGGATTTAAGTTTAACCTATCTTGCACAAACCAAAATTAAAAAAAAAGTATATTAATTTGCCAAATGTTATATAAAAATATAGTATTATAATTATATATCTATATCTGCTCTAACTATATTTTTTACAATTTTTCTTATAGAAAACCGTAAAATTTAACAGCAAGTATCAGATAAAATATCTGATTTCAAAATATAGCAGACCTAATGCAACACACACAGTTTATAAACTTTAATTCAAACGAAAAAAAAAAAATAATAATAAAATAAACGCAACAAGCATTTTGCTAGGGCTTTAACAATGTAACGCGACTATCATATCAACTTACGCAAATTCTCCGAAATCTCCCGGCGCGGTATCATTTTTATCGAAATATTTTCAAAGCATAAAAATAAAGACTGCCGGGTATCGCCTTGCTTCATTATTTTTAAATGTACGCCCGTCTTTCATTCGACGCGAAGAATTGCGCAACGAGCCCTTATTCCCTGAGCTCGTTACGGAAATGAGCGCCGAGACGCGTTGGCGTTTTATTCTGGACTTGACGAAAATAATGTCCCTCGTATTCTTAATGATCTAAACAGTTTCGCTCCTTTTTGCTCGTGGAGGAGAAAAAGGGATGCCTAGGATATTTTATTTCTGGATGCTCAGCGGTTACTAAAAGCCGAAAGGTCAGTAGGCGTTGTAATCTGGTAAAACAAAGGTTAGTGGAGAATGAGGCTATTTGGCGCGTTAACAATTTATTTTATTTAATTGTGGGTAATGAAGTTTGCTATTTAAGAATGTAACTCTATTTACAACGCAATGACTAATGTAGATAATGTTACAGCTGATTTATTATAGTTGTTTCACTAATCTTTTACCTGTGCGTACATTTTTTATACTTTTACAATGATTTGCATCAAAAAGATTGTAAGAAATAAAAAAATTGCTCCTTTTTCAATTTATTTTATTAATTATTTATTGATAAATATATAGTGAACTTTAATAAATCTCTGACTGATTGGAGGACTTTATTGTTTCGAAAAACTCGTGTTATACATATTTTCAGTTTTATAATATATTAGAAAAAGATACTATTCTTTAAACATAATCAAATTAGCGTTGAAAAATTATATATATATTTACTTACAAGAAGAAGTTCCCCACCTCCGGGTCACAGATTTCAATAAAATTCTTTTACCCAGAACATGAGATATGTGTTTCAGCATTTTCTTGAATGGGCCCTAGAATCCTAAATAGCATTTACTATAAATAAAATAACTCTCGCTTATTGAATTCTTATAAAAAAAGAATTGCCTCTGGGTAGTACGACCACACTAGTGAGAAACTCACGTCTCAGACTGAGAGACTTAACATTAATTTTTTATGAAAAAGATTCCAAGATCCCAAACCCTCCTAAAAATGATGGGAAGTTGATGGTAATGCATGAGTCTATGCATAAGTAAAAAAACGAGGAAAGCATACGGCAAACATCCGAAAAAATCTCAGATCAAAAAATTAATATTTTGCATGAAAAAATTTATTAGCTTCCGTTTTAGTTATTAAAAAATTATGCCACACACATTTTTTCATTTTCGAATTCAACAATTGAAAACAAGGTTAAAGTGGTTGTAAAAGTTTACTTGACGTCACTATTACTCACTATAGAAACATATTTTACTACAATTATTAAAAAGACGCTTGTAAAAAAGCAATCGTGACATCACGCGCATATTAAACTCGCATAACATCTTAAAAAACAATCAAATCAAGAAAACAAAGAAAAAACATTTTTGAAAATCTACAAAACCAAACCAACTTTTTCATTCAAAAAACTAACTACTCAACCCAAAACCATCACCACACCCGCATCCACCTCCAGCTCTCAGACACCGGCGAATCCCACCAAACCCCCATCCAGCTCCATAAAACGTAATTCCTAAACTTGCCTCCCTCCTCGCCTGTCCTCCTACCAGTAAACGCAAATGGCTCGGCCAAATAAAACCGCTTGCATTCCAATTTATCGCGCATACACTCCTTTATCTAGCAATAACTCCTGATTCTGTCCAATGAGACACGCGAGAGGCAAGCGAGTAACATAGAGCCCCGGTTAAAAAGGCATTTTGCTCCCGAGCTCGCTGGAAAATGAAAACGGGAGATTTGAAATAGGCGAGAGGACAAATGGCCTCGTCACGCGCTCGGCGGGGGACGCAAAACCGAATAAGCATCGGACGTGAATACAATAAAGGCCATAATGTCGCGGCAGTATTGGAGGAGATGTGTGTGTAGGTATGTCGCTTATGTTGGTGAGAGAGGTGGAATGGTGGGGATCTTGATCTCGGCGAATGGCCAGCTTAGGCGAAGGTGTCCTGAAGGTGGGTCGGGACAAAGTGATACGGGTAGTGCTGAAGGATTGATGATGGTATTTTTTTCGTTTAAGGATGAGACTTTTGTAGGAATCTTTTATTGAATTATGCTTTTAAGAGTAAATAGGTATTTTTTGATATTTAAGATTATAATTTTTTAAAAAAATTGTAATTTTTTTTATCAAAATTGAAATAACGGATTGATAAAAGTATACAAGATCCTGACAGCAATATAAAAATATATCACCTTACACCTGCGCTCGAGTTCTGACGCAATACGCCCTTTATTATGCATTTTATTACGCATTTTATTAACACCTGATGCATTTGGATGCTCCGCGCTGCTTTTAAAAGTACGCATTTTGAAATCTTTTACTCGTCGCGAGCGCGCAAAATGTAAAAGCCTCTAACGTATTCAAAGATATTCAAACCAACTTATCCATAAAAAGCAGCATAATGAAGATCTCGCCAGGCACTTGGCTCACGTGTGCGAGCTTATAAACAAAACTTTGAAAAATGTAAGCTGGTTTCGCGTAATAAAACGAAAATGTTATTTTCCAGGCGTAGATGGTTATAGCAAGATGCGCGTATCTTTTAGACTTCAGTTTGCGATTTTATAATTTTTGAATTAAGCAACTCGAGATGTTAGACAGTTAGTACTAGTTTTTCTTTTTATCAAAGTTATGTCTACTTATTTATGATTAAGTAATTATTTTAAAAAGATGTAGTCCAAAATCCTATTTAAAAGGGAATGAAACAAGTTTTTCAGAACCATTTTATACAAAATTATTTGTCCTGACATTTAATTTTCGATACTGCAGTTTCAGTTTGTAACGCCCAAAACAATACCACACAGAACTAACTTTGATTTCAAATGTTGTTCAATGTTAAAACTTAATTTCATTTCTAGATGATTATGCAGTAAAATGGGAAATATTCAACTTCATTTACGTACGCTAGGTAACTTTAATTCCGCCAGCTTACTAATGCAACTTTTAATTTCATGTAACGAATGTAACTTTGAATCAGTTTGTAAATTAACGTAATTTTAATTATTCTTTTTTAATATCCAGCAACTGGGTCATCTGTAATAATTTAAATAATGACCGAATGATGAAAAAGGTTGTCAAGAAGACTTTTGTAGTTGCAAAATAACGTGCATTTAGTTCTTTCTTTTTTCCTTGGTAAATTTTACATCGGTTTTTACCTTTTAAATACTTAATTAAGTTAATGTAATAATCTTAATACTATAAAAACTGAATCGTAGCAGTTTAGCTTTATACGGCAAATTACACACTTTATGTAACACAGCCACTTATACATACAATCCTTTAGTACTTTGTCCTAAAACTCAGCCAAAACCACATGCGTCTTTATACTACATCATCCCAACAAAAACAACAATTTGAATTAAAAATATACCTCACAGAAGTACCCCATAAACCATTTTATCCCCTCAATCTCAACTAAAACAATTACCGAAACGCTTACACAACTCAGCCGCCAATAAATAACCCCCCTTAATTCAATCGACTCTAAAAAAAAATCCTCTCTCTCTCTCTCTTCGCCTTGTAATTAAAAATCTTCCGCAAACGCTTGCGCAGCTCTCGCGCGTAATCTAAACTATAAACCAAGCGCCCACCCACCTATCCGCGTCCTAGCCTATTTTCTTGATTTACGTGGCCCCGTGTATATATATCGGGGGCGCGCTCGCGCGTCGTAAAGCGCGCTCGAGATTTAAATTTGCATCGTAAAAACAAAGCCGGGGCTACGCCTTTCTCGTTACGTCGCGATTTTACGCTTCCAGACTCGAATTGCCGCGATCTCCGGGGTTGACGCTGCTATGCGCGTGTATGCCGGTCTTCTTCTTTTCGGGGAGAGCTTTAAGTCGAGTTTCTACTTGGGGATTCGCTGAGTTTTGAGCGAGAGTGCGGGGGTGGAGGGGGAGGAGCGCTTGAGGTTGTCGGGGTTAAAGGTGGTTTTTGGTACCTGTTGGTGAGATTCGTGTTTGTTTGAAATTTTGGGAAGACGTAGTTTGGTTTAGTGCGAAAAAAGCTTTATGGGTAGTAAAAAAAAGTTTTTGAAAAAATATGTTAGTAAGTAATGGGTTTTGAAGTAATTCGAAATACACTTCTTTTAGAAAATGTACGTGACTATATGTGGATGTATGTATAAATGTGTGCATATGGGCGTAAAACAATAGTTTTATGATTACTCAATGTATTTTTCTTTTACATTGATTTTTCTGTTTACTGTGATCTTTGTGAAGAGAGGTGAAAATACCCATGTCTTACTGAAAGATCTTTTTTTTTAAATTGTTATATTCATAAAACCAACCATAATCTTCCGAAAAAAATGATTGTCATATTGAGTATTGTAGTCAATTAAATTTTTAGCTAAAGATAAAGATTTAGCTGCTACGTTTCGGTTATGTTTGCTATAAGTCTTATATTAAATAAAGATATACAATACAATCAAAATGAAATTGAACTATTAAGTGTATTTCCTTTCTTTCTTCAATTATCATATCATGTTTTACGTATATATAACGTACGTTATATATAATTGTGAAGTTTCAGGACGTTTTCTTATTGTATTACGATTGAAGTTATAAAAATAATTTTTATGAAATTGTATTTATTCAGCTTAAAATTACTGCACCTTCATGATATTTATTAAAACGCCAGAAAAACAACTAAAACTATAAAAAATTTAAAATTGTACAGCAAAAAATCCATGTATTTATACCAAATATCATATGCATGTCTTTATTGTTTATTTTTATGGACGACAAATAAATGTAAAATACGCGCTGTAAACCTTA
Organism: Eupelmus urozonus; assembly: GCA_900480035.1. Classification (NCBI taxonomy): domain Eukaryota; kingdom Metazoa; phylum Arthropoda; class Insecta; order Hymenoptera; family Eupelmidae; genus Eupelmus; species Eupelmus urozonus. Next base: position 22,911 of record UELX01001535.1, on the reverse strand, counting down.
AATTTCAAACTGTAAATTTTCTCCGACATGTTAGTTTAACTTTTCTTCACGTTTGAATAAAACAACAGTTTATACAAGACCACATTTTAAAAATGTAAATTAAAAAACGCACATATCTTTTTGTCGGACATTACATTAGACTAACCAGCAACAAATTCTCCTAACAATAAAAAAAAAGACAGCCATTCACATCAGATATTTTTTAAAAGCACCGAAAAAGCATTCATCCCCAAAGCCGCAACTCGAGCGTAAATATCGTAAACCCCCGTAAAACCCCACCGAATTTCAAATCAATCGTACTTTACGCTCCGCTTTCGATAAAATCGCCAGCAGCGTCCAGCGGGTGATAAAACTCGCTTCTTTATTGTCATCCTCTTAGCGGCCCCGTCCGTCCGCAAGCTCACACCTTGTCGCCAAACTTTGCGAGACTAAAAGAAGCCGGAAATCTTTCGGCTTGCGGCTCGGCCGCCTAAGCTCACGCTCGAATGGAGCCGATCTCGTTCGCCTGCGAGCCAGATAGGAGACAATCCGGTACGAATGTGTCCTCTTGGTTTCCGTAGGTCCTAAACCCTCGAGGCACGGGATCGTAACTCGAGCTGTATGGCTAGATTTTGAGCGATGGAATTGCTGCAAGAAGTTTAGTTGACTGGCGTTTGTCTGGGTGACAATAGAGGTTGGAGATGAATTTTGAGATGGGTGTATTTGAATTGTAGGGGATGTAACGTGGTTGAAATTTTGTGGGTTGTATGATGATACTTAATTTTGGGTTAGGTATAGTGTATGATAAAAAATTGATTATGTTTATTACTTTGATTATTTATAAAAATAAAAATTTTCTATTTTGAATAAGTCATTTTGAATTATACGTTTGAAACTTCAGCGCTTCTTAGAAATTTATACGCGCTGAGCAGTGAAAGGCAAGAAAATTGACGATACTACCTTTAAAACTTTGGTGACTGAGTTACAAAGAATGACTTTGTATACGTAAGTTGCGTCAAAAGTTTTTAGTATCTTTTGAAGAAATTGCTGTATGTAAATGAAACCTTTTATATGTTTTCAAAGGTTCTTCTTTAACTTCGATATACGCACACTTTGAAAACGTAGTGAAATAGAATTCGCATGCGCGGATTTTTCGAATGTCGTAATAATGTAAAGTATATGCAATTTATATCAGAATATCATTTACTGCGTTTAAATATAACAAAAATAAATAAAATATAAAAAAATACTGTACAAGAATGTAACACACACCCACACACATACACTTTTATAATATTTTTAAATATTGCAAAGATAAAAGCAGAAGGTTCCTTCTTAAAACAAAATAGTACGTAAAACTTTACTATTTTGCAATTTATTACTAAAAAAATCGCACCTCCAAATTCCAAAAAAGCTGCCTTTCTTCAAAAATACTCTTAACGAAAATACCCCCACTATCACCCTCCAAAGTTAAACCAGCCAACCGCGCCGTTAGCGCCGCCGCTGACAAGTTAAGCCATTCGCGACAATAAGCGGAATTTCGGCTAATTGATTGCCCCGGCCTCGCGGGGGCGGAATCCGGCGAGAAACGAGTGAAATGCAAATTTGAAAATGCAGCCGGAGCTTTTCGGGCCGCAACCGAACTTCGCCATTTGTCGCTCTCCCTTACTCCGGGGACTGCGCTCGATTTGTGGCCGCGTATACGTAAAAGAGTGCGCGCCACCCCCTCTTTTTGGCCCCGTGTTGCTTTAACTTTCTATTTCTCCCTCTTTCGCAATTCGCGGCCGCTCGCCGTCTGTTCGCCACTCTGTATGTAAATTAGACTTTCCGTTCGCGCGCGAGGCGCTCATATTTGTTCGGGAATTGTTTTCTTCAAATTTCATGAAAAATTTGCGTGAGTTTGGGAGCTTGGTAAGGGTGAGTTCAGGCGGTTCTTGATTTAAATCTGTGGAGGAGGATCTGTGGGGAATGTATTTTCCGAATATTGTGCGTGCGTTCGCAATATTAGTTTCAATATTCTCTAATTGAATAAAAGAGCTTGACTTACAGTAGCTACACTCTATAACAATCTCAGCTCTAATTCAGTCGTATAACCATTTTTGAAGCTTTAGTACGTCGACGGTATAAAGCATTAAAACCCTTATTCAGAGAGCCAAAGCACATGGAAGCCGTGACTTTCTCACTACCTCCTTTATCACTCTTTACTTTCCTCGTTTCCGCGCCACAAGACGTCATCCTTTCTCCAGCTCTCTGCTAATTCCAAGTCGTCATTCTCTACTTTTTTTTTAGCGTACACTTCGTAGTTTTTCATTTGCTATTATCTCTTAACAGTTCGTGAATGCCGCTCTACTTTTTTTCACACGCATTCTTCTTTCTTTTTTTTCTTTTTCAGCTTTTACATATGTCTCGTTGCTACTGCCAATATACATTTTTTTATAGCTCTTCGTATATTTCCTCTTTACGTCCTTTTCTTTTGCTTTCTGTTCTTCTGTGCATTGCCCATAGAAAATTACCATGGGAGAGTAGCTTTATTGTCGACTTGTCAATTTGATTGGCGTATAGGTAAATGTTTTGCTTCAAGTCTTATATGAGGGTGGTTAGTTTTTATTGAAAAATCGTTTTTCTTCTGAAAAAAGTAATTTTCGTTTGAATTGTACGTATTAGGCAAAATTAAAAGTGTCGCGTAATAAAATGGTTTTTGAAATACTGTAATTTATATATTTAACCATTTGGTTCCCACTGTGACACATGGGTAACATGATAATATGGGGTTATAACAATTTTATTTTCATGAATTTATTGGAAAAAATTTTAAAATACGCCTGCAGCATTTTCAATTGGATATAATCAGTTAATATAACAAAAAGTAATAATAAAAATAAAATTAAAATAGAAATTAAAAAAAAATTTTTAAATTAAGGGTTAATTTTCAATTTTTAGTCAATTTCTTGCCGTCAAATCATTGCTTTAAAGGAGAATATCAAACATATGTCGGTAACAAACAGGATTTTTTCGTCTTAATTTGATCAAGCAAAAGATCTTTCATTCGGCATGCGATCCAATGCAATCACATCTAAATTATAAACGCTTGTTTAAATACGTATCAATATAGATCAAACTCGTCTCTTCGCAAAAGTCGAGAGCAAGAGAAAAGTCAGCACGCTTCCCTCAGAAGAAGCAGCGCATGGGCATCAGGTGTCTCTTTGATCAGGCATCCTTTGCGCATGTCCATTTTAACTCTCCCAGGGGCGCACTACATACACATGGGGTTTTCCTGTACTTCGACCAGCAGTACACTCGTCACTCAGCTAGAGCGATTCGTTTGTCTTACTTTATTGCAGCTGCGAGGAAGCATGAGAATTAGATGCTCCAGTGGGAATGGATAAAAGTATGGGGGAGACGCTAAGATCGTCGGGGAGGAGGAAATAAGTTGGATAGAGCGATTTGTTCGGGTTTGGAGAAGGATGCGAGACTCGGGGAATGTGAAAATATATTTGAATAAGTAGTTTGAACAGTGCTATTCATATTTTTCATTAAACGCAATACGTCATTTTTTGTGAGATTTATTAGAAAAGGTACATATCATTAATTTTAAATAATTAAATATTTTAAGTTTTGAAGTATATTTTCGTAAAAGCTTACTACTGATTGTTTTAAAGAGATAAATTGATGGAAGAGATTAAAAATAGAAAAGCTCTTTCTTCTTAAATAGGTAAGAAAAAGAAAATCGATCGGAGAAAGTAAAAAGTGTATTAGCAACACTTAGGGCATCACAGATTAAAGAACGAGAAACTAAACGGAACGGAATGTTACTTCAATCTATCTAAGTAATCAGTCTAATTGATTCTTATATCTCTTTGGCGATCGTAATTAATCTTTTTATTTTAAAATTTTTAAATTTGCTATTCTAATTTACACTAATTTCAAAATAAGTATCGCACAATTAATAATTATTAATTCATCTTATTTATTTTAAATATTCAAAACTTTAAGTGAATGAAATTCATTTATTCCAAAAATATATTTATTAAAAAACAAAACAATTACTTATGTTAAAATTATGTATTATATTTTATATAACAAATATTATGATAAATATCTCATTTTCAAAACGATCTGAAACGGTATATGGTTGAGATTTCAAACATATAAATAACAAAGAACGATTTGCCAACAATGATTCCCAAAACTTCCGATAATTACGATTGCATTATTAAACAAGCCACGCATTGCACGAAAAATTAAAATATTAATAATTCGATACCAATTCAAGCACTTATTCGTACATACAAACATGTAAACGCGCAAGCAAATCGTTCCAATCCATTTTAAGTAAAAAAGAATTTTACTGATAGAAAAAGAAAAAATTGATATAGGTTCTCTTTATTTTTGTCCATGAAGAATAAGTTTTGATAAAGGTTTGCAAGTAAACGATTTCGTTGTTCTATCTAGTTACGTAAGATAAACAGATATATTTGATCTGATAACGCATTTATTGAGAGTACCAAACTTGAATGTCTTTCGTTTTTCACCTAACAATTTTAAATTATACTTAACTGCTTTGTAAATAATTTAAAAAAGTAAATGTTTTTTTGCAAGATAATGATAAATTAAGAAACATCAACCTTAAAAAATCTCTTAAAAATTCGAATAACAATGTATAAAATGTTCTTTAAAGAGCACGTTACTTTACATCGTGCATGTTGTTTTTCATGCACCATTGAACGAAAATTGAGAGTACCCATACCGATCTATTCTCTTTTTCTATTACCCAAACGTTTCCACTCACAGATGCTCCCATGTTTCACCTCTTCTATCTATATTACCTCTATGGGTATTATACGACTTAACTGCGGCGATGTTTAATCGTAAATTTCGATTAAGATAGTGCGCGATGTTGCCGCTCTCTCGCGCGCTGTTTGAAATCGCGGACAAAGAGAGCCAAGCGCTGAAGCTGCGCTATATCCCGGAAAATCGTGAAATTTTAATCGATATTTAGTATCGCCTTGAGGGGCCACGTTAAGGCGCGTTTAACGACCGGTTCTTTTTATCTCGCAGGCGCTGGGCTAGATACGCGAGGTTGAAGAGAATTCTCGTAAGGTGAAATTAAGAAAATTGAGTATAGAAGGAGAAAATGGTGTAGTGATCGTTTGCGTAATTAAAAAGATGATTATTTGGACAATTTGAACGGCACGTGGTTTGGGTTCGAATTGACAGTCGTTACTGAAGAACTGATTGTGAGTTGTGCTTGTGAGTTGCGATTTAAGAAGTATTCAGTCCTAAGCCCAGGACTAAGTGATAAGTTGATAAGTTACAAGAGTTTCCAATCTCGTATACGGTGAGTCCAATAAATTACGTGTACGATGGTCTAAGCAAGAAATATTGCATACTTATTGCGCTGACAGTACCAACGACAACACGCGTATTTTTGGAATATGTACTAGGTTGGAGATATAATCTCATTCTCAAGACGCGTGGTAGGATATAAGATTAAAGCCTTTTACAATTGATATAAATAAAAATAAACTTTAACTTTTTCAATGCAAGAAATTGTTATTCTAATAAAATAAATGAAAATTATGAAATTAAAAATATAATATAATTACAAATATCTACCTACATAATTACAAGATTTATTAGTTTATACGTTTTCATTAGTCAATTTATACATACTTTATAGCTTTAGAATTCTTTTGATTCGTTGTGTATACAAAATTTGCTATTAAATTATTATTAAATTATTAAATTTGCTATTAAATATTTACTTAAAAAAACCATTAGAAATTTCTACCTAACATCAACAAAAAAAGACAAGACCACAACTAGAATAAAAAATACACAGTAGAAAAAAGCGTACATAACCTCTGCATAGCGCAGACTGTCATTTACTCTCCGGAAGGTCCAAATCTCGTTAAAACATCTTCATTCTTCTGTAAAAGTAGCTAATTATAATAGTTGCACGCCGAGCCCTTCTTTCTACATCTACTCCATGTTTAGAGAATCAACTAGGGAAGCCACAAAAAAAACTTCTGTTTTCTCGACGCGAATTTTTTTCAGCCCCTCGCGTCTGCTTCTAAAAGAAAAGTTTCGCTCTACTTTACCCTCCGTCGGCGAGATCCTGAAGCGCTCGTGTTAATTAGATAAAAAGAATTTGACTGTGCAGCGCGCGTGTTTTCTTCGAAACAGCTGTAATCTGATTACCCCCGCTCGAAAGGAGGTGCTATAGTGCGTAATAGGACACGTGGTACGCGAGCTAAGAGTGAAATTTCTCCCTTTGTTATTCGTTCTTGCATTGTGAGCGCAGGGATCGGCGTTTGTGTTACGTTTGCAGCATTGTTGTCTTCTTCGAGTGAGTATGAATTTTCGGAGGTTTTTCCCTGTTTCTTTGCTACTGGCTCGGCTCGTTATATTGTTTATTTCATTTGCTGTTATTGTAAGTGAATAAATATTTTTTGTGTTTTAGGTTAGTTTGAATTATAACAAGAAGCAGTTTGTTTCCGATGTAATAGAGTAGAAGATTTAACTATGTATAGATAGAAAGCGTTATGCGATTTGTAGAAAAAATAACTGTCGCATGCTTGTAAACGTAAAAAGCTAAATTATAACCTCATTAAGCAGTTCTGGACATCGCGGTTCCGTGTACGATAATTGGACTGAATTTAGCAAAATTAGTAAGTAGAAATAGATATAAATATCATTTTTTCTCGCATTAAGTATTTTGATCCTCGAATTAACAAAATATTATCATTTGTTATCGTTGATATAAAATTTACTCAGATCGTTAAGAATAGACATTTTCTAATATGCTCCCATTATATTATACACTCCTGTTAGGTTAAGAATTTATAACTGATGCTTCGAAACTTAGACGCACACAATAGTGCAGTCGCTATAAAGAATTCAAATGGAATCATCGCAATTTTGTCGCTTATGAAAAGATTATACCCATATGGATGTAAATTATAATATTAAATGATATTACTGCTGTTTCCAGATGTTCTTAGTCACTTACATTTATTTCCAGTTTTTTTTCTGATTTACATAGTAAAAACAGTACGTTTTACCGACAAAATATTAAATATTACCTGAATAACAGTCGAGTATTATTAGAGGCTTACTATAGGAGAGGTCCATGCCTCTGAATAACGGATTTAGTTAAAACTTTGGGAATTGTTTTTAGATGGAAAAATATGAAGGAAGCCGCAATATTATTAAATCCTAATACTTTGAATAACTGGAAATAGTATATTACGCATCTAGGGAGGAAAAATAAAGAAAACGTTAGACTACATAAAAATCCTCGACTTCGCCTCGGGCAATAAACATGCGATCTGATCTGAGGCTTTCTTTATTTTCTCTTGTGGTGCGTATACTATTTTTCACCATACCAAAGCACCAGATCGAAAGTATCACTTTCGCTCCCGGCTCAAAATCACGAAAGTGGTATTTTCGGCCCGGGTATGGTGAAATAGTATATTAAGCATCTAGGGAGGTAAAGAATTGGCGAGTCCATAGCACATGTAAATTGCCACCCGAGCCGAAGGCGAGGCGACAATAATTTACATGCGATCTGAGACATTCTTTATTTTTCTACCCTGAGTGCGTAATGTACTATTTTCCAACATTTTTTCAACTAACAGTTAAAAATGTAGATTACCTCAGTTCTTCGAAATATTAGGATCTAATAATATTGCGGCTTCCTACATATTTTTACATCTGAAAACATATACCAAAGTTTTCGCTTAATCTGTAATCCAAAGGCAGGGTCTTCTCCTAGTAAGTTATAGGCGCATAATCTTACCGATCTTCTTTTTCTTTTACATATAAATCGGCAAGGAGTTATCTTAACTGGGAGTTTGGCAAAGTTTTGTTGGAAGCATGATCGCGCCTAGACATTATTATTGTATAATTAATGTTTATTAAAAAAGATTCTCTGAACTAAAAGATAAAGGAGAATCTGCCCGTAAGATTATTACATAATCTTCAGGTTCCTTCATTCTAATATTAATTTAAAATCCTGGGTTGATTTGTTGCAGCGAAATGCAGAACAATGTTGAACTTCAATGCGGAATCTCTAAGCTGGATACGATTAAGCATGGCTACGGCTGGGGTATAAAAAATTTTATATGTGCCATGGATCTAGAACTTACGTCACCGATATTTTATACTTCCGCTATGAAATTAAATTGGAAAGTTCAGATGAAAATGGTGCGTGGGAGTGGTGATTTTTGTAATGTCTTTCTTGGACTAGTACTTGATTCGAGAAACGATAATTCTGATCAGCCGATTAGAGTTGAAGTACAATTTTCTTTCATAAACCATTGCACAAAGCAACAATTTTTAAAAACAGATTTTACCCATACTTTTATAAAGAACGGTGACAGTAAGGAGTCCTTCATTTCGGGCCTTAAAGACTTGGAAGCAAAGAAATATCTAGCATATCCGGACGGTGATTTGTTTGTTCTTTGTAGTCTAACTGTTTATACTGGCTCTGTTAGTAACGTAGTTGATCCAGCTAGTCCGAATCAATTGGAATGCACAGATTTTAAAAATGTTTTATTCGAGGATTTTGAGAAGCTGTTAAATGATAAAACGTACTCAGACGTCATTTTAGAAACCGGAAAAACAAAATTTCATGCTCACAAGGCTATATTAGCGGTACGGAGTCCCGTTTTTTATACTATGTTTAACAATGACATGATTGAGAAAAAAGAAAATAAAGTTGTTATCGATGACATCAAACCCGAGGTTTTGTCGGAAATGCTGTGTTATATTTACACGGGAAAAGTGGGAAATACATATGGAATCGAAGATGAGCTTTTTCAATTGGCGGACAGATATTTATTAGAAGGTTTAAAATCTCTGAGTTCTAGAGCTTTAATAAACAAATTAAGTGCAGAAAATGTGATAGATACTTTCGTTTGGTCTGACTTAACCGGTGCGTTAAACGTCAAAGATCAAGCTCTGAATTTTATAGCTATGCATAAAGAAGATGTTATGAATACTGAAGGATTTAAATTATTTATGGATTCGCAGTCAAAATTGAAAATGGAAGTATTGAAGAAATTAGTATAGACTTTTCCATTTAAAGTTTTTTAGTTTCTATATATATATTAAAATAATAATATTTTAGGGTTTAATATACTTATATATTTACTTCAATGTATTATTTCAATAAGGTTTCATATATTTAAACAAATTAATTATATTTTAATGTATTCAAAATAAAAATGTACTTTATTTAACCATTAAAATGTTTGATTTGAATACCTGTTATTTTATTATTAAATTAACTGACTTGATAATTTGGGTTCGCCAATTACTTTATTTAATAAATATTAAATAATAAGTAAATTATTTATAATTCAATTATGAGAGACTACATAATACAATAAAATTTGATCGCATTTAATGCGAAAAAACATTAATATTAACACGTACTTAAAATCCACTGACAATACCATACATCAAAACACGCATTATCGCAACTTAAATCTCCAATACCACAACGCAGAGTATACGCTACATCAACTGACAATACCTCGTCTCTAACAAAAATTCACCTACCACAACAGCTCCCGTCTGAATCAAAACAAACGCACGCACCGATCGTCACATACACCTCAAGCATCGCGCACTCATTCCATCAAAATGTCCGGAGAACAGCCGTTCACGTGGACGATCCGCGATTTCCTCGACATCGACATAGCGGCTTCAGGCGAGTTCCTCAACTCGCCCATCTTCGCCAGTAACAATGGCGAGCAGACCTGGAGACTCAAGCTCTATCCAAAGGGCAGCACGGATGAGCTTCGTGATTACGTTTCGCTTTTCGTGCAGCTGATCTCGTGTCGTGGGCACCAGGAGGTGCGGGCTAAGTTCGTGTTCGCTTTGCTTACGGACAGTGGCGAGGAGGTGATGGTTACGTCTTCCAAGGCCAGTGATTTCACGCTGCTATCGGTGTATGGATTCAACAGGTTCGTTAGTCGGAGGAGTCTGAGGAGGGCCCAGAAATCGCTCGTGCCGGACGGTCGGCTCGTCGTTCAGTGTCGGTTGAGTTGCAAGGATGAGTTTGGATCGGTAAGCTTCTTTCTGTGGGCTTTTGTGATTGGTGGTGGTTGCTTCGCAGGACAATTCTCAAAGTTAATTTATGCAGCGTCGTTATATTTACATGTCGTTATATTTAATATTAATTGAACAAGAATTATTTTAAGTTTGTTTTTACTCAAACAACTTGTGCACTAAAAATAACTAAGTATATTCAATTTCCTATATGAATAAGAGTAAAAACAAATTACTAAAATAATCACCTTTTCTATAATTCAAATCTTCTATAATACATATAACAACAACAATTGCTACTTCCGCACACAATAATCACAACCATTATATCCATCCAGCTTAGCCCATCAGCAGAAGCTGATGATGGCCTATCGCTATCCAGACCACTCATCGACCAGCCTCTCGGCCAGCCTACGGTATCCCGGCTTATAGAGGACCTGTCCATCCTCCTCTCCGAGGACGACTACAGTGACATGAGCCTACGCGTCAATGAACAAGTATTCCCTGTCCATCGGTCCATATTAGCTACACGTAGTCCCTACTTCAAGGCATTTTTTTACCACAAAGCCAACAGAAACCATCACAACAGGCCGCTAGTTCTGGACGTGCCTTTCAACATTGAACCTGAAGTGTTCGCTGAAACATTGCGTTTTATTTATACAGGTCGTTGTGGTGAACGGGCCAGATCCATGGCTCGAAACCTTCTGATTTCCGCGGACCACTTTGGTTTGGAGGATTTGAAGGATTTGTGCGCTAGGTATTTAAGAGATAGCCTTAGCGTTGATAATGCCGTGGAGATGGCTATGTTTGCTGCTCAGCATAGGTCAAACTGGCTGAAGGCCAGGGTTATAGAGTTTATCAGGGAGAATCTGGTGAACGAAAAGGCGACAGATATCGTGAGGAATCTTACGAATTACTTAGAGAGGTTTGATGGGTTTGCTTGAGGATTTTGCTGTTGGATTGCTTTGTTACTTTTTTATGAATGTTAGAAAAACGTTTATTGCAATGTTAGTTAATAAGGATAATACTGCTTTTATGTGTTAAAGGTTGTCGAATGCCGGTAATTTAAGTGTCGTTTTGTAAAGAACTCTTATCAAAGTTCTTTGAAAGGGCTTGAAAAATACCAAATGTTTCGATTAAAGTTTACTTATTGCAGTCTAATTTTTATAAGGTTTATGTAATATTTGTACAATTTATTTATTTTTTTATTAATTTATTTGTTATACTTATATTTGTTACTCGATTTACGTTAATTATAATAATTTATTAATCGTAGTTGAATCGTACATTGTTTTGTCAATAAAAAAATTTCTTTTTTTCTATTTGAATAAGAATGCCTTCAATATGTTATTATTATTTTATATACACCAAAGAAATAATAATGTATTTTTTAATAATTTTTGTATATATTGAGTTCATATTTTTTTAATGCTTTATTCCTAATATTAGCACTTATTACTCATAAATTACTACATTTTAAAAAATTTGATCAGAAAAATTTTTTACAATACATTGTATAAAATTAAATTTATAACAATAACTAGATTTCTGAAGTACTCATCTTTTTAAGTAAAGTTATTGGCAACTAGGTGACTTTAGGTCTTTAGGCCTTTAGATCATGTGGACTAAAAATTAAAAACAATCTAAAATTATTAATCCTAATATATAATGCATATCTAAATATAAATATTGAACAAAAAGACCAATATGTGGAATCTGATGAATTTTTCTGTTAATGCTAATTTTTTAATGAACAATTTATTAGGGTTGAAATTATTAAATTAAATTCCCTTTATAAAAAATTAAGGGGTATTTTATTGTTGACAGTTTATTCGCTATCTAATTGGCTGAAAAAATGCATTCGTTTTTTTTTTTTGACATCTATAGCCATAGCTGTCCTAATCTCCGGCCGTAGTAATTATAAAAAACGATAGAAAATTCAACAAAATTTTTTTGAAATATCTGATAATTTGACGTCTAATAAAATGCTCCATGTTATGAACTATATATCCGTCCGTTAAGTTTTTGAACTATTCTATAGTGTATTTAACATTGATCGAACTTGTTGAATGTAAATTAAAAGTTATTTTATTTGTTCAAATTCTTATTAGTTTCAAAGTTGTAATTGTTGAACTTATTATCCATATATCTACGCGAAAACGTATTCGAGAGAAAAATAATAAGGTCAATACTGTTTTTATTGTGGAATATTTATTTATAAAAAACTTTATATCCTTCAAAAATTTAGACATTTAACTTTTCTGGTTAAATCAATCAAATATTTAAAATCTTTATACTAAAATTAAAGATCAAACATAGTAATTGCCAAATATTCAATAACTTTATAATTTTTCGTATGATTAATTTCCCCACCATAATTCACGGCCCTAAATCTATGGGCGTATTCCGTATAAGTCGTTCCAGATTATGTATATTCCTTGTGACGTGCTGCGCTGCGCCGTCTGACTTGTTTCGGCTCTCTGAGACAAATTTTGTTAGCTTGGGTAGCTTAGGAACAAGTTCAAACAAGAAGAATTCATACTTATACCTTTTTATTGTTTTTTTTTTATTGTTGTTTAATTCTTTTAGTTAGGCACGACCATACAATTTTTAGCTGCATAATAGCTAGGAAACATTAATTTACGTAACTTATTTAAAGAAAATAAATTTATTTGATTTTTAAAAATATTTAAGGTAAATAAGAAAAATAACGATTTAAAGAAGCTCTAATCTTTTTACTATTAGGTAAATCTTCAAAATTAATAAAAAAAAAGTTTGTTTTATAAAATAAAATAATTATATTGTATTACTTAATTCAGTTATAAGTTATTTAAAATATACGTTTAAATTTTCCAATTAGTTTTGCACATGGAATACGCTGGCTATCATATATTTTTTGTCAAACATAGAATAGTGATAAATAATTAAATCTTTTACGGGGTCACTTTTCTTTTCTGCATTAGATCTAGTTTACAGCAATATAGAAAATAATATAACAATTCAATCCACGTGTCTCGGTCAGACTATGCTTCGTAGAACTGTAAGCATATATTCAATTGAGTACGGATTAACGCCACCTCATTCGAGCAGGTCAAAATTTTGCAAGCTTTACGACGGCTCCTATGGCTTACTTCGATACACCTAGAAGAATACCCAGTAGCCTTCCACATTAGTGCGCGTTTCAAGAAGGTCAGTCAGTTTCTTACCTCAGGCCCGAAATGATATTCAGCTGTGAATTCCTTATTTTGTGCAATAATACGTGTGCATAATTTTTTGCATTACTTTTATAAAGTTTACGTTGATTCAGAACCAAATCAAAGTCATTATCAGCGCAGGTGAGTAAAGTTTTCATTTCTACCAATCAAACACCCATTAAACCTTACTCACAACACCTAAAAAAATCTCTTAATATTCCTCCAGACAACATGAACTCAAAGCTGACCAAAAAAAGCTGGCTGCTAGCGGGCTCAACGGAGGTCGAAGTGATAACCGGCAGCTACGTCTGGAACGTAAAAAACTTCCCCTACCTATCAACCCACAAATCCACGAAGCTCAAGTCACCCAGCTTCTCCATGGGCGACAAGAACGAGTACAAGTGGCGCATACGCATGTACCCCAACGGCTGCATCGAGCAAAGCACCGAGCAGCCCCACATCGCTCTGTTTCTCCAGCTGTTATCGCGCAACGATACCGAGGTCCAGGCCAAATTTACCTTCTCCATTGTCAAGTCGGACGGACAGCAGCACATCCTGGCCACGGACACGATACGGAAGTATAAGCGGCTGAAGTCGCTTGGGTATAACGAGCTGATTGCCAGGGATCTGGTGCAGGAGGAGAGCAATGGGTTTTTGCACGATGGTGGTTTGAGGATACTCTGCGAGGTGAGAATGTGAATTTTAATTTGATTGGTGTGATGGTGAGAGTTTGGATTTTTATGGTGGTGATAATTTTCGTACGTGGTAGAATGCCTAGAGCTTGCGATATTTTTGGGCCTCGTTTGAGTATTATATGCATTTATTATATATACAAAGTATAAATAGTGTCACCTGTGTATAGATAAATAGAAATACCTTCAGAACGTAAAATAGATTGGGTCTTACGCGTATATTAAATAAAAATAATTTTCTATAGATACCTGACCACATACAAATAATTTCTGAAAAGTAAAATTGTTTATTTGAAACTTTGATAATTAGTAATATAAAAAATTATTTTTACTCACTACCCTTAAGACTTAATACATGTTCCCGTATAATACCTACGATAACTGCAAAAGTAATATGAATGTGTACACTTCAACCCAACATCAATTCTTAATTTCCAGGTAACCCTAGGCACAGGCTTAATCGTCACCCAGCCCACCGTCGTCGAGCTCGACCAGACAAAGCCAGTCCTAACCCTCCTCCAAAACATCGAGTCCCTCCTAGAAACCAAAACCCTCTCCGACACCGTCCTAATATCCGAAGGCCAGCGCTTCCACGTGCACAAGGCAGTCCTGGCGGCGCGCAGTCCGGTGTTCGCCGCGATGTTCGAGCACGACATGCTGGAAAAAAACGAAAACAGCGTGGAGATCGACGACATCGGCAAGGATGTACTCGAACAGCTCGTCAGGTTCATCTACACAGGCAGGGTCGAGCGGCTGCACGAGCTGGCCCAGGGACTGCTGGAGGCGGCGGACAAGTACGCTTTGGACGAGCTTAAACTTATCTGCGAGGCGGCGATTTCTAAGAAGCTGTCGGTGGAGAATGTGATCGGTACGCTGGTTATTGCCGATAGGCATAACTCGCTTACGTTGAAGGAGCACGCGATTAATTTTATGAAGGCGAACGCTGTGAGATTGGTGGATAATTTTACGAATCTTGTGCTTAATAATGACAGCGGCAGTGGGAGTAGCGATTCGATTTCGGGGTAGGGGCTGGGGAAGGTGCGTGGCGATTTTAGTGGGTGGAGTTTAAAGGGATATTGAAGTCGCTTGTAGTTGAGGGTAATTTTGAAAAGCCTTATTTTTTATTCTATTATTAATTTTTTGAATATATCATCATGTTGTTGCTTTTTATTGGAAGGTATATTGATGATGAATTAATATGTTAAAATTGAATAAATATAATTGGTTTTTATGATTTTGGTAACATATGACATGTAATAATATAATTAAGTAAATTGTTTAAAACTTAGGAAATTTATATAGATTTATCATACGAACACATAAGTTTTTATCTAGTTTAAGCTAAAATACTATGCCAACTGGTTAATTTATTTCTAATTCAGTCACAAAATGTCTATCATTTAAATTTTAATTGTAAGTACAATAAAACTACGTTATCTAATTACAGTTTAAATTGTTATAAATCTGAATACCGTATTCCCTATTGAATTTTGTTATATTTTATTTTAAATGATGTATTTAACATATTTAAATATACAGTTAAATTTGATCGAATTTTGTAAAATTATGAATTTAAAAGTTTGAAATAAGATACTAGTAGAAAATTACATAAATTAACATCCATATTATTAATTAATAGAAAGTTATTCGATTACAGAAAATTTATATCATTTTACGATGAATTCAAAATAATTATGAATATTGAATATAATTAATTAATAGAAAGTTATTCTATTACAGAAAATTTATATCATTTTACGATGAAATCAAAATAATTATGAATATTTAATATAATGCGCTGCAATAATAGCTGAACTATCCTTTTAAAATTTATATAAAAATTATACCTGCGTGGAAGACGGAAATCATATTAGTGTCATGTATATGTATCTACAAATTTTTTGTGTCATTTATGTATACATTTAAAATATTGCTACACACATATATTTCATGAAATTCCATACAAAATTTAAGCCTAAAGAAAATATTTGATTCCCCAAAACTTTCTATGTAATACGACTCTGCATATTCGTCACTTAAGTCTGTACTTAGTAAATATTCTCTATTGATAGATTATCAACGTTTAAAAATGCTATAAGATCGTTAACTTTAACTTGTTAATGTATTTTATTTTTATACTTGTTATTGTACATTGGTACCTTATTTTGTAAGGGGTATTTTGTCCGTGTAATTTATTAAATAAATAAATAGATAAATAAATAATATAGATATATTGACACATACACAAACTTACATACATGTAAACAAGGATACTAAGAAGGCTATAAGATGGGTACTGAGCGTCTTTCAAGTTATAAATTTATGATAAGAGATCGAAAGCTCAACCCAGTTGGTTACAATAGTTTGGACTGTGCTGTTGTGAAAATTCATATCACGAGCTTAGTAATAAACAATAACGCGTTTTCCAATTTTTATTCGTGCAATATAGGTGCATGTTTTCTTAGATTAGTATTTGTTCTTATGCATAATACCGAAAAAGTTTGGACGACAAATTTTCAATCAAATTTTCAATCTAATTTTCTTGTTAATATCATACAGAAATTAATAGAAAAATATTCAAATAAATAAGTACACCTCAAAATATAAACATAAAACGTTAAGTATATTTAAAACAAATAGTTAAACTAAAATTTTGTGTAAAATTTTACGTAAATTTTGACGATTTACGAAGTACGAACAATTTTTAACTGTGTATTTATATATTTTTAACTAGTCATTTGAAATTAATTATTTTTACTGTTACCGTATTCGTTCTGTTAGAAAGCAAAATACCGCATATGAATTATTCAATAAGTAGATAGATAGAAAGATAGAACTATTTTGTTGCATACTTCAGTACAAAAGTATGCATATAAGTAAATAATAAAAAATAAATAATATATTAAATAAGTATGCATCGTTTTATTGATTTCGAATATACTTATATGCTAAACTTCAAATAAATGAACTTTAGGAAGAATGGTTTACAAACACTTTTTAAAATAAGTTTCACTTCTTAGTGTCGAAGAATACAGATTAAATAAATATTACTGTTTTCTACAGTTCCTGATTATACGTTTTATAATAATTATAACTTGACCTTTTGTTAAGAGCTACTGATTTTAATGAAGATTTTGAGAAACTACTATATTTATACTCTGTGTTGTACAGTCTTCGCTGATCAACTATTCGATATGGTTAAAAGGTTAACAGATTATGCAAAAAACGATATATTACTAATTACCAATACTAACAAATTATTATGCCCACCACATCTTAAAATTATTAAGGAAATAATTCGTATATTTCCAGCAAAACTTATTCATAAGAATTATTATATATCAACACATAATGATCGAATGTTTGAAGAAACAAATAGCTTATTAGTTCAGAATTACCAGGATAAAAAATTAAAAATTATTTTTATTAATGAGGATTCGGAAAAAACGGTTTTTCAAGAATTAATTGATTATATTGTTTTTATAGATAATTACATTGATAAATCCTCAAAGTCAAAATTGATTATTATTATTTGTAGTGTCTTGAGCAAGGTGAAAATGTTGGAATTTTTTAATTTTGCTTGGCAATATAAATTTGTATACATTACCGTAGTTGAAATATCTAGAAATAATACAAATCAAAGTATTTTGAATATTTTCGGAAAATCAATAATAATGTTACACCAATATAACCCATTTTCTAGTAGTTATAATAAAACAGTATTTTCAAAAAATAATAAGTTATTTTTCAATAAATTAAACGACTTCTATGGTTTGACTTTAAACGCAGGATTTCAAGAGTATTTAATGTTTTGCCATATAAATAATTATAATTATTCAAGCAATATTTGGGATATTATGGATGGTAAAGATGTTTTAGTATATAAAACACTGATGACATTTTTAAATTTCACAATTAACATTAGAGCTGCTATTTCGGATAATTATACAAATTTACAAGGATTTAATATATCATTAATTGATTTCAATAATTATGAGCATGATATTGCTGTTTCAAAATCTATTGATTTTTATATAAATTTGTATTTTGCTGGGGAATCTGATATTTACATGAAAAGATTCGATGTACAAACAGGTGCACTTTTCTTCACATGGCAAGAGAATATAATAGTAAAAAACTATGGCTCTTCTGAATTGAGAATATCATTTAACTTTGAATTTATATTAAGTATCTTTGAGATAATGATACTTATTTTTGGTTTGACCAAGTTTTTTCATTTTGATAAACGTATTTGGACATTTTACAATATTTTGAACATTTTATTTGGTATACCAATAAAATTACTTCCTCGTAAAAGCGTTCAAAGAATTTTTTTCTTGTGTTTAATTCTTATAAATTTTACGTTGTTTACAAAAATTTTAGAGCAAATATTAGAAGCTCATTTACACAAAAAAACTTATCTAAGTTTAAATACTTTAGAGGATTTGGTTAAACATAAAATAATTCCTCACATATTTTTTGATACCATAGAAACGGGTCTTTCCAGCAATTATTCTATTTTACAAGACTTAGTGTCTAATGCAATTGCAATGAAAAATGATATTGAATTACAACAATGTATAATGCTTTTGCTACAAGACAGTGCTAATGTAACCAGTTGTAGTATTGATTCAAGCTTAGGTCGTATTTTAGCTGACAACTTTAGAGAATCTAAAAATGGCCAGTGGATTTTAACTTTTGTCGAAGAACCTATTCTTTACTCTTGGGCTTCTACGAGACACTCCAAAGCGTCTCCCTATGTACATCGATTTGATACTCTTTTAAGGCGTTTGTTTGAATCAGGATTTTTTGAACATTGGAACATTCAATATTCTAGAAATTTTGCTTTTAAGCAAAAGAATTTTTTCAAATTAAAAAAATTGAGAGAGAATTTAATATTACCTTTTGATAAAGCATCTGCTTACACATTTAATTTCATTTATTTATTAGGATCATTCATTTCAGTACTAATGTTTATATTCGAGATATTATGGACCCATTTAAATATCACTGTTTTTCGTTAGAAAGGTATTAATAAAGAATTATTTGATACACCACGCTTTATAAGTGGACTATACTCCTCGTGTATGCAGCTGATCGCAGGGTTACGAGGTTTACTTGCATTTAGAAAGTTTCGCACGTAATTAACATTGCAAAGCAATAATAGCTCACATAAACTTTTAGAAATTAATTAGAAAGAAGCAAAGTATTTAAAATGGAATTGAGCGTTTTAAAATATAAGTAATAGATCGTTGTGCAACGAGTTCTGCACGTTATAGATTAGGTACTTGAGCGATCTAGCTAGTACAAGAAGATGCATATAATAAGCGCCACTAACAGCACTAGATTCACAAAGTATTTTTTATTATGAATGCAATAATAGAGTGCCGTTTATCGTGAGGTTTTTCCTGTAGAGGTTATTTACTCTATAACAGCGCTGCAAAAGCCTTGGAATATTTTTTTATAATTAAACGTAGAATTTACATATCGATTTCCTTTTAGTCGAATACGGACAAATTTGCGTAAATAATATACGAAAAATGTTTAACTGTGTACTAATATAGAAACATAAAAACCATTTCGTATAATTATTTTTATTTATATAAAGGTTAATAATATGGAGGTGTGTTAGGATTTTTTAATTAAATAAGACTCTTCGCCAGTACCATTATAAACTACTTTATTTATATACTTCAAATTTTATTTACTTAAAATACTTTTAAAGTTTTTATTTTATACATTATTTGTTAATTATTTTAATTAATATGCATTTATAGTACTCAATTATTATATTATAATATACTTAATATAATATTCTTATTATAACATTCTTAGAAGCGTGGATACTCGTACAATAGTCACTTTGTAAAAAAAACATAATTTCATAAATTTACAAATTTAAATTTAAAACCATTACTTCCTAATATACGAAAATACAATAAAAACACAAATAAACAAATTTCACCAAACCAAACCCATCATCACAAAAACCCAAAACCTACCACCCACACCTCCAAAAAAATCCTTCCCAACAATCTCAAAATTACCCAAACGCGCGTAATTCAGCGCAGCTCGCGCGCTGCAAATGATCCGCGACAATCACGTTTCAAGTCCGCGCGCTGCAAGCTCGGGAACAAAGGGGCCCGGGGAACAAGACAAGACATCCGCCCGCGCCGTAAACTGCAGGCTGCTGTTGTTTCGCGCTCGCGCGAGCTGGCTGCGCCTCACTTTTGAGCTTGACTCGCGTCGCACGCACATTCTATTAGCCGCGAATTTAGCGCGGAGCCTTAGGAGCTGGCTGAGTTTCATACGAGCTCCTGGAATGAGAAGGAGTTTCTTTTGTTCTTGGCGGGGCTGCGTTTCGCGGGTGACTCTGAATCTTGTTTTCCAGATAATGAGCTTAAGTCTGCTGTTGGATGTAGTAGGCTAAATGGGATTGTAACGTAATATTTTTTTGTAGCAGTTTGGTAAAGAATTGATAACAAATGTTAAAGTACTTTTTGTTAATGGAATGAACATTTTTTTCATTTTTACAAGAATGATTCTATAGATGAATGTGTACTCGCAATATAGCTACAATAAAAAAAAAAACATTTTTTGTCATGTAATGTGTATTGTATTTTTAATTATTATATACCCTTTTGAGCATTACATTTTTAAAACAAAGTATTCTTGAGCTATATGTATAATGCCCGGGATGTTTTTTTTATGTGATTTTATCGAAGTTATTCGATCAATTTCACGTATTTAGATTATTTAGGAGGAAGAGTATAATTATTGATCGATTAAACATGTCGCTCTGGTACGCAAAATTCGAATCAGTAAACTTTGAATGGAATTGCTTTGAATAGAGCATACGCTGTAGAACAACATGAAATTATATTTGTAATCATTATGGCCTCTACCGCATACCGTATTAAATTATCTGCAATGTTTGTTGTTATGCTATCAAAATAATGGTATGCTTCGAGCCTCTGAGCAAGATTAAATACAATACTTTTCTCTGATATTATTATAGTCTATCGTCTATTACTGAGTACTAGCTGTAAGATAGATAATAACATTATTGACTTTATACATTGTTGTATAATATCTGAGAAAATGCTTGTTTTATTATCTTTCTCAGCTATACTATCTTGCCTTAACTTTAATTAATTTTTTGATATCAAAAAGTTTTTAGATACCGTTTCAGAGAAAATATTATTCCTATAGGAAATTCTGTAATAAATACGACCAATAAATATGCAATTCCTTCAAAGCGCATACTCTCCATCATCTTAACGGTCACCTTTTCACATTCAATCGAAAAATCATCAGTTGCAACCCATCTCGATCGGCTTCAAACTCTCGGCGCTGAAAATATCCGGGAAAACGTACGCTGAATAATGCACTTTCGCGCTCGCACCTATGACCATATATAACCCTTATACTCCTACGCAAAAGCACAAGTTGCATCTCGTTTGATAAATATACCCAGTAATTCAATTTCATCCTATAGCCAAAGCAATCGCAATTTTTATTATTTTAAACCAATTTGCCTTTATTATACACATCCCGCTGCGTAGTTTCATCGTGGCCTTTCAACTTTTTGAGAAAGGCGGAGATTCTCACCGCCGAGCTTTTCCCCCTTTTTTTTTACCACGCCGAGTGCCAAAACTTCAAGATCTCGCGCGTCGCGTCTGATCTTAGCGGGCCTTTCTAGTCTGCATGAATGTGTGTGTATGTGTGTGTGTGTGTGTGTTCGTCGGCTACTCGCCAAGTACGTGCAAATGGGCTGCACGTGTGCAGCAAGGAGTGGAGCGTAAGTTTTAATTTCGTAATTACGCCGGCACTAGGCTCGTTTGATGTCGGTCGTTTATAATTTTAGGTATTATCGAAGATAGCTTTTGTTTTGATGGTTTTAGAGATTTTTAGAAAGTTGGTCGGTTTGATGGTTTTCAGTGCTTTCTTTTTATTTATAAATTTTATAATATAAAATAACGATGCCATGATATATCAACTGTTTTCAGAAATATGAGTTTTAATAGTTAGATATTTAAAAAAACTTGATATTTTGTGAACCAAGCGTGTAAAATGGACATTGCCATGATCGATCGCTAACTGGAAAACCAAAATTTTGTGCCTATAAAGATTGATTTCACGGCCTCAGTACATAATATACTTTTTTACCTACTCTTATTATTTCATATTGTCACCTGTCGTATGATTTTGAGAACGAAAACTTATGAAAACCATGAATATGTGAAAAATAAACTTTTAAAAATTTTTTTGTAAATATCACATGCATAAATTATTCAGCTATTCGCGGGACAATCAAAGACATTAATATTGTACATAATTCTCTATCTCAACAGCATTATAGAAAGGAGAAAAAGAACAAAGCAATGCCGCTGAATCGCTGCGCGCGTTTTTAAACTCGACGATAATGGTATCGACATGCCGTAATCGCACTTAATACTCTTTCAGGACCGTAGTAGTAGCAGATAAAAAGTAAGCGCGACATCGAATTAAGGCCTATTTCAGCAGGTTAAATTATTCCTGAAAAAGAGTAAATTTTAGAATAAAGTTATGTAAAATAAGATTTTTTTATTCCCAAATTTTGGGAAGTATATATATTAATTACAACAGTTTATCTATGAATCACAGATTTAACTCAATGTTTGGGATATTTTTTTAGATGTAAAAATATAAAAAAAAAATAATAGTTATCTAATACTCCAACATAAGCCAGCTATGGGGATTTTATTGTTATTCTAAAAAAGATCTAAAAAATTTACTTGTTATTTAATCGTTTACTATTTTTTTTTATTGAAAGAATACATAATTTCATAAGAGAACACCCGGACCTTAAAAAACCACTAACATTATAAATTGAACAATTTTTGAAAAAGTGAAAACTTGAAAATTTAGGTACTCTTTTTACATAAAAATTAAAAAATTTTAAAAGTTAAAAAGTTAAGAGATATATTGATTGATGTCTATAAAAT
>UELX01001534.1:0-42354 GCA_900480035.1 Eupelmus urozonus | reverse complement strand
TGACCAGGATTCGAACCTGGGTTACTACGGCCACAACGTAGGGTCCTAACCACTAGACGATCACGGCTATCGGAGGACTTGGAAACAAGTGCTCCAGCGGCGCAGATCGGTCCGTATCGCGCTCGACTTGCTCACCGATGCGTGAAAGTATTATGTACGAAGTAAGAATTCCGTCGAAAGTGCGCCCGCGCCTTTCACCGAGCTGTCTTATCGCGCTTTGGATTATGACTTGGTAGTTGGTAAGGTAGATTTCTGTTATTTGAGATGGGATTGAGGAAACGATATGTTTTTAGTCGATGTTATGGTAATCGGTTATTGATTTTGGGTTTATAGAAGAAGAGCGATACTCTAGGAAAGATTTTTCTTAAATCGGCGTTGAAGTGCGTTATCTTTTTTGTTATTTATCATTTATTTTAAATAATTTAGTGTTGTTTTTTTGTCTATGTGAATAATTCTACTTCACTTAATTTTGATATAGGTCATTTTAAATTAGATGTATGTATATGACGTTTGTCGTAATATTTATAGCTAACGCAAGATTTGTTTTTATAAGTTTATACTTTAATTTACAGTTATTTTAATTTATATTGGATTGAATCAGTAATAAATGTCGAAATAAATAAATGACAATACGTCAATATTTACGTTATTTACTTAAAATAACATTTCTTGTCATAAAATTTTGTAAATTTAATTACACAAATAGAATTAAATTTAAAGAATTTGTTTACTTATCGATAGTTTATAATTCACGATAGCATTGAGTTAAAAGTGGTTTATAGTAATAATTTTGAAGTTAATTTGAATAAAAAAGTATATCAAATTTCAACATTTTCTTTGATTTATTAAATAATCATTTGAGAATAAGAAGAAAAGATAAATAAATATTAAATAAATAAAATGTAAAGAATAAGACAAAGTCAAATCTAATCAGATAAGTACTCTTGTTTTTACATCTCTTTTTTTGGGGCTAATTTAGAATTATCAAAATAAACATATTCTTGATCCAAAGTATGCAAAACCTAATGATACGTCCCTTGTAATTCCATTGCAACGCTTTTTTATAAATGAATTTTCTCATAAATACTACCGTAATAATTTAGTGCAGTTAATATTCATACAAATTTCAATTGTAATGGTTGAATATATGAATCTGTCATTGTTATTCACCCATCTAAAAACGTACAATATAAAAAAAATGAGTAAACTAAAATTTTCTATAAATTTATTATATTTTTATAATAATTTTCTTTTTGAACAAATATTTTATGAGTTTCACTTGATAATTTATAGAATCTCAAAGCTATAAATGTAATGTACAATAATTTTTTCTTTTCTTGTTACAGGTGAGTACATGTTTCATTTTGGCTGATGTGTTCCCTAAGCAAACTTGTAAGTAGCTACCTTATATCAATACTGCGAACATACAACGCACTACGATCGAATACTATAAATACATTTCATCAGTTGTCCCAAAGAAAACCCACACCCAAGAAAGTAACCCCGCATATTTCATCTTGTCAAAAAAGTCCATCTCCAATAACACCAAACGTCTTTCCACGCCGCATCCCCTCGCTCGACGTAACAAACCCGCAGAATTTTCCTCTCCAGCATAAAAATGCATCACCCTCCGGAAACCGATAAAATTTTCCTTTTCCATCCCACGCGAGCCCCACAAAAGTTGCGCGTCCACGCGCGCAACACATCATTCCCGCTCTCGCATTCATCCCATTCATCCATCCACCTCCTTTAAAGCCTCCCACCTCAATAGCCCCCTCCACATCTATAAAAAGCCCGCCAGTCACCGCGAAAGGTTTAAACAAACGCGTCAGCATCTCTCCCAGATGAAAGATCAAGCGTCTCTCGCGCGTAAACAGCGGATAGCTTGCATACACATCCCGACGAGTTACATCGACCGTCTCAAAGATATAACTCGGCTCCTTCTTTCCCCCGGACTATGTGTATGCATTCTTCGCGACACACAGCCTCGCGCACACGCACACTCGAGATTCTGGAGAAATTGGGTCAAGGAAGATTCAGTTTTAGACGACCGAGCGAGCTTTCCGCTCGCGGTATTCAATTATAGGGCAGGGGCAGGCGCGCCTCGGAGACGCCGAGCTCTCCTCCTCTCTCTTGACGTCGTTATATATTTTACGAGAGGAGAGAGAGAGAGGCCCTTGACTGCGACGCTGTCCCGCGAAACGAGCGGCGATGTTGAGGCGCAAGGAGTGCGGATATGCCGTGGAGAGAGAAAATGGGAATTCTATGGGTGGCTGGTGAGTGGGGGAGGTGGATTAGTTTTGCGAAAATGCAGCTGGAAAATGTTGCTGAGAGGGCTTTTTGGGATTGGGAGGCGAGGATGGTTGGTTTTTTTTTTGGGTGGCCTGTTTTTAATTAGGGCTGTGAAGATTTCGCGGGGGTTTGGGTGGTTTGAGGATGGAGAGAGGCTGCTTTGAGAGAAAATTCAGCTGATTTTCATTTAAGATTTCTGAAATTGATGCTAATGGAAGTCGAGATTTTTAGAATTGATTTAGTTCTTATTCAAATAATTTTGGCGAGGACTATTTCCGAGTAATATTTTTGGCTTAGTTTTTATCTGAATTTAATTCGCTTTATTTATAAGACTGTTTTGCTCGCATCTTGAAGCTGAGATGTACAGGGATTACACAAGATTTAGATAACGATCCCTCCATTCCGGCAAGATGCTACTAGGGAGCAAGTAAGAACTAACGTGAGATACGCTTAATTCAACTTGTGTAGATGTAAACGAACTCATTTCCTTTTAAACTGATTTAAAATAGCAATTTTAAAATTATTTAAAAATTTTTGTTAATAATGTTTTTAATTAAATTTGTACTAAATAATTGTGGTACTCCATTTTTTACGTTCGTTTTTCAAGAAATCGTTTAAGAACAATCATGGTAAAATTAACTAATAAAAATCCATAATTATTTAAGAATCGAATTGATAGTAGCAATACGGGAAGAATAATTAATTAACTTTACAACAAATTAGTAATATAATTCCTATTATCATTATTCTCTTGACCTGTAAGTAGGCATCATTTTTCTATTCAATTGAAAGTAGGATATGTACAATGTAATAATTATAATTTGCCTCTGAAATATGGTGCATTTAAGAAGAGATTGATCTTAATAGCGCATTTGCAATAATTTTTATGTTATTTAAAATTTACTTATTGTCAGATTAATCAATATTAATATAAGTTTTCATCTATTTAAAAAACTTAGAACGCTTTAAAATTTATTTCAATTCCCTAAATTCTGACTAGCGATATTCATACAAAATGTATATCCTTACTGGTGCGAATTTTTGCCAGATTCATAGTCTAGATTCTAGTGACCACGAAAAATTCTAGGTTAAAGTCAAGTCAAAAACCGACAAAGATTCTACCAGGGTGGTATTACATTTTAATATTCTTCTACATTCATGGGGCTTATATCATCTTGTAGCTTTTTATACTTTTTTTTAATCGCGTATTGAAACATTCTAGGCGTCTATTCTGTAAGGCTAACTTTAACGCTAGCGTTAAATAAAGCTAATGCTTGATTTTACGCGCTTTTCTATATTTATATAAGGCGTTAGTTTGTCGTTAACACTACTGAATATGACGTTAGTATTAGTAAATTCATCTACAGTAAGATTTGTAAAAAATAGACATTTTTGTTGTACATATAAAACTTAAAATAGTACATTTTGATACGGGTGTGGAAGTTCATTATTTACCTTGTGAGCCATTTCTCACCTGAGCGAAGCGAGGGAGAAAAGTCTCACGAGGTAAATAATTCACTAACATACAAGTATCGAACTATATTTTATACCTTAAAAACCAAAAAAGTCATCTTAAAGTCGTGATTTTGAGTTTGGAAATATAAAATATATTTTTAAATTGTATAATAATACTAACTTATACAAATAAAAATATATAGCAAATATATAGTTACAAAAATATAGCAAGATTAAAAATTCCACAACATTCAATATTAGGATTAAAAAAATCCTGCTTAAAATAAGGCTTATAGTACTTAAAACAATATAAAATCATACTGTTATTCAGAATAATATAATTTCAATATGAAAATTAATTTTTCTCTCCACTCAAAGGAAAATAAAATACGAGAAAATAATCAATTTTCTTTGTCGCGCAGTTGATTTGTTGAGCCTGAAACGTAATTGCTGTTCCATTAATGGTCTGTAAGTACAATGAAAGCGTACACTTTATTCTTTAATAAGATGTCTTCAGTAAAACAAAGAGCTTATTAAAAGTTTTATTTTTCAAATAATAAGAATTTGCTATAATTAAAAAACTGGATATTACTAGATTTATGAAGGTACTTTGTTATATAAAATTAAAAAATAATATGTTCCACATGAACAGAATTTTCTAGAAATACATTTTCAAAAATGTTCAAAGTTGATACAAGCACTCACGTACACGCAATTTTTTATGAAAAGTTTATCCGGATATTGTCGAAATACGAAAATAAAAATGTCTCTTATGCGAAAACAATAACTTTAATAGAAAAATATCGAAATACATTTTATGCTCAGCACATAATATTATTTTTAAATTTACCATAATTTAAATAATTTCAGATAAAAAAATGACAGTTACAAGATTAGCGAATTGTTACTCTTACAAAGTTAAAATAAACTTCCGTGTCAACATATTAAAACAGATAGTATTTTGAGAAAATTCAATTTATCGCTCTGCTTGTCTGAGCGTTATATATTTCTGCGATAAAAGCGAAATGCATTTAAAACCTCATTAGCTTATCCCGAGTAAGCAAATATATATACGTATATAAATGCTTGAATAGCTGCGATAAAATAATTTCGAGTTCCCAAGTAAAAAGAAACGCGAAACTAATGACTGCAAAAGAAGAAAAAAAAAGCGATAAGTGAAAAGAATCTCTCCTCATCTTAAACGACATAATCAATGGAGTAATTACGTGACTTTATAAACTTTCTAGCTCGACAATTTCCCGCTTGTCAATTATGCAAGCTGCGGCTGTCGAGTTATACACACGTCGAGGCTCTCGCTGCGCTCGCGAAGGTAAATTCGCCCTAATAGCCTTCAGGAAAACTTAACGGCTAATACAACATTAAGGGCGCTGACCAAACTTTTCTTATATACTTGTAATTTTCGAGCGCGCGAGTTGCTTGAAAAATTGCATTGGCGAAGGCGGGGCGTCAGAGGAAAAAAGAACTTAGATTGAACGGACGGCGTCGAGGAGAAAAAAAAGCCCCGGAAACTTTGATTCCGTCGACTGTGTGTTGAGAGAGCGAGTTTTTCGTTGGGTTATATGCCGAAATTTATGAAAATTGCAAAGTTCCTACGCAGGACCTTCGGAGATTCTCCCTTTGCGTTTATGCCCTGTGCTGCGATATTTATGCAGCTTTCTATTACTTTGCTCTGCCCTTCCTCCTCTTTCTCTGCCTCTTTCTCTTAACTTCTTATCTTCATTTATTTTTCTCTCTCCCTCGTAAACTACCTGAGCCCCTCGCTGCTCCAATCTTTATGTGGGATAGAAATCTTTAACTAACTCTGGGACAGTTTTCTCCATTTTATATGATTTATTATTTCGCAGGAGTATAGAGAGGAGGATCCGTTTTGGCCAAGAATACATAACATACAAAAGATGACGCATGAGACGTTATTTTTGTCGTTATTTTAAGCATCGCAAAAGTATACTTTGCATATTTTTTGAGGATTTAAACTAAAAATTGCTAAGTCAATAAACATTTATGCAGATATAATCAAAATTAATTTAATTTTGTTAGATTGTTCTTTTAATTAATTTGAAATTACCGTCTTCTTTATATTTTAAAGTAAAACTTCAAAAATATACAGTACAATTTTAGAGTTAAATTTTGTTAAATCGATTTCTTATTGATAATGAAAGTATAAGTGTATTTTAAACATATTTTCGAATGAAGGAATGATTACGTTTTTATAAATATTAGGACGTCAGTTACTTTAAAATTGCTAATTAAAAATGAAATGTAAAAAAGACGAATATCTTATCTTTGTGCTCATTTTGTGTTCTCGGGGATGTCAAAGATAGCCACCAATAGTATTTCAATGATAACGTAGGTTAGATAGATATATATATATATATATATAGATATAATTTTTATTGCACAACATAGTAAAAAATAGAGATGAGGATCAAATTTTCATAAAATTTATTTGATGAAATTTTGCTTATTTTTAACATTAGTCTTCGTGATTAGTCTTCGAATATTACAAAGCAACGAATTGGAAAAACAATCAACAATAATTTATTTTTGTAAGTTTAGTATATTTTCTAGAAAACTAACTTACTGAAGTTAACTATCATAACTATTAACAAAAACGTATAGGAATGAAACAAAAATTTGTATATAATAATGAACAGTTAACAGAAAATAATGAATAAATCAAAACAATTCTTTTTGTAGTTTAAAAGAATAAATAAGTTTAACACAAAATTCACTTTTAAATTTCATAAGAAGAATTCGTTTGAATTTCTAAAGCTTATTTCATTATGGATATATAAAAAGTAAAACTTTTTGAAAATGTGATTTCAACTTTTGTGCAAGTTTGTCCGGGATTAGCAACTCTAACTTATTTGTCCCCAATTCTAGTTTGATCGTTTTGCTATAATCTAGTAAATCTAATTCAAACTGATAGATTCTGTTAGAGATAAACTATTATTACATTTTATTGTGTAAATTATTGTAATAAACAAACTGCAACACGAAATTGACAATTTTTGCATTATAATTCAGAGCTATTTTTATCTTTACTTTAATATACATCTATTCTGTAACTTATTGTATACTTTATTGTATACTTAATAATATTGAAATTAAAAATTTTAATAATACTACAAATACAATATTAGTACTAAAATTATCAAATACTTTATAAAAAATGTGACCGTAAATGAACATAATAAAATACGAAATTTCCCAAAAGTTCAGCCCTAAGAACTCTCTACTTTTCAAATTACAAAACCGTTTTATTTTCATACGCTCTCATAGTCATACTCATCAGCACCCTTTTCATACTCATCACGCACACACCGAGCGCAATATATTTCCCAAGAATTTTTTACTCACTTCATCGCGCATAAATTCATCCCCCTCAGCATCCCCCATAAAAGCAAGTACATTACCCCAAGGCGCAACAAATGAACCTCAAACGAACCAATATCCCCCTAAGAAGGCTTCGGACGACTCTCCGCAATGTCTCGCCCCCTCGTGCTCTAACTTTTCATTTTCCTCCTCGCAATTCCAACCGCGTGGCGCGCTCTCCGTCTTATTTTCTCACGACGCGAGATTTCCCGGCGAATCTCATTTTTTCCTAAGCGCAGCGGAAAGGGAGCGCCATGTATTTTTCCGGAAAAGCACATTTTCCGCGAAGTGGCATCGGCATCCGACACCTCGTTATTTTAGCCGCGGCTGTATTGCTCCTTTTGCCGCCGCAAGGGAAGAGCGCAGTCCGACAGATTGGATAGCTTGCAGGGCGCTATGATATCTATAAAATTTTATGGCGATATTCAAATGGCGCCGGTGGCGCGTCGTTTTCCGCGGAAAACTTTTGTTCGAGCGCGCCTCTCTTGCCTTTTATCAGCTGCGTTTATACGTTGCCTGCGAGCTATAACTTCGAGGGTGCTGATGTAAGGTGGTTTTCTGGGTAGGATGGATAGGCGATTTTATAAATTTTGTTGAGAAATTAAAATGAGAAATTTTTGGAATATTTATTATTTAATTGGAACCCGGGTTACATGCTTTATATCAGTAATTATAATGTAGAGACTCTAAAATATTTATACAAATGGGAAGACTTTAAATAATTACATATCACGCATGTTTTCTACTACGGCCAAAAATCTGAAATATTTTAGCAGTTCAAATATATAACTAAAGAAACAGTTTAATTAATTTGCAACAATTTATTATTATAAACATACTAATTATAAATACACTTTTGGTTAAATTTTATAGAAAGTTTTCGTTATACAAAACTTTACTTAAACTTTCTCAAACCTGATAAACTTCAAATTTCAAATAAAAAATGACGCGGTGAACTTCACTTGTTTATAAAAACTTCTTAAAACATAGCAAAAGTTTAAATAATTATAAAAAGTAAAATAAAGAAATTTTCGAAATAGGAACTTAAGTCACGGATCTTTTGCTTCTCGCATTAATCGCTATCCATTGAACCATTGTTTTGTTCTTGACGAAGAAAGTAATAAATAGGCTAAGAAGTAAGATATACAAAAGAGTTCTAACGCTAAAGTATTGGCTTCAAGTTTTTACCGTATTAAGAAATCAATAGCTTAGAAGATAGCGAACGATTCTGAAAATCGAAAGATCCTTCGTTCAGATTTCTTCATTGGAATTTTTTTCAACTCTTATGGTTTTTTATATTTTGATACTCTTTTAATTTTTAATCATTTTAAGTAAAAATTCCTCTTTTTAGTATAATATTCAAAATTCAATAATTTCAACGTCAGTGGGTAAGTTTAGTTTTTAAATTTAGCTGAACTTAAATTTGTTACCTACATCGGTAATTTTATTTTCATTTTTTAAATCTTTTTTCCCCGACTAAAAAAAATAATCTTGATTTATGAACAAGCTATAAAAGTTCTAGAACATTACTTATAACTCAACCTTGCCTTTCAGTTGAATAAAATACTGAAATTACTTTATAACTCTCAAAACAGCCCTTACGATAATCCATAAATACAAGCCCAGTCTGCACGATCCTCAAATGTCACTTGCATAGGCTGCGGCATTGTCCTACGTACGTGATAATTCTACACAAAACATCTTGCTGAATTTGTGCATAAATTAATTTTACGTTAAAGTATTTCACATTAAATTATTCTAGAAATTTCCTATTTATTCATATACAATTATTTATTATTATTATGCTGAAAAAAGTCATAGAAATAAAATAGTTGATTACTTTATGGATACATATATTTGCAGAGAGAGTTAAAATACTCAATATAAGTTTCATTATAATCAACAGTTTTATTTTATGCATTTTTTTATTTGTAGAACGCCTAGATGCATATGCATATTATTCAGGCCACGTACTTAAAATGGCAACGTCGGAGATTTAATTACAGCCGTAAGGGATGAAATTATGAAGTAATTATATTTACTATTTAAAAATAACATTTACATTTATAGCTTTGATTTTTCGCTTATATAATCATAATATTGCCTTGTTTATTATTCGTACATGAATAATAAAAGTCGTACTCATTTTCATCTTCTACATTCACGCACAAACAAAAATATCAAGCAGAATTTATACGTGTATGACTATACTTTCGTCCACGCGGTTACACATCAGCACTTTTCAAATAACCCAAAGTTATGACCCATCGCGCTCGTATCTTTATCTCTCAGCTTCAGGGCGAAATCTCGACGCTATACCCACGCCTTCATTTTACAAAAGTACAAAGATTTTCTTATCTTCCTCTCTATCTCAGTGTCTTTCCATTTATCTAAATTCGCTCTTGTACTCCTACACTCATTTTGCAGATTGATGATGCTTATAGACGCGGTGCCTTTTTCCACGTGCGTCTTTGTTTCCACTGAGAATAGAAGCGTTATGTTGCTCATGCAAGTCGTCATCGATCGGAAAGCTGAACTATAACGCTTGACGCGATGCCAAGTTGGTATTGATGCACTTTTCTTTTGCTGGCGTTGTTCAACAAAGGGGGTGAAACTTGATTTTGGCTTTTTGTTTAAAATAATGAATTTTGATTATAAATTTATAATGCATTGTCTGTCTGAAGTCGTTTCACTTTTGGGGTTTGGGTATTTCATAGTAATAATATACTGTTATCGATGCTTTGTTTCCTTAATAGAGCTTTAGTTAAAATGGTTTAAAAATGTCTGCAAAACGTAAGAATTTGTAAAAGTAGCCGTTTTGCCACGATTTCTAAATAGAGAATCATTATGCATATAGTTAACCAATAACTTTGGAATAGAATAACTAATAACGTATAGTCGGTAATTACCAGATCTAATAAAATTATTTCAATTGTTCAAATTTGAAACTTTAAATCCACTAAACTTTGTAAAATGCTCAAATTGAGTTTCATTAAACTATTTTGAAGTTGTTTTTTAGCTTATGTGAATAGAATCATTTGCAGTAATTTTCACTTTATTAAAAAGGTAATAAAATTAATTATTTTTATACTTTTATCCTTTTTCGTTGAAAAGTATAAACGATGGAAATTATTCTAAAAGTAACTTATAATAGCTCGTACCTATTATTTAAAAATTGACTCATACATTGGTTTTTAAACTATAGTTTATGTGGTGGCATTATATATAACGTGAAATAAACTGTGTTTACGATATACTTCGCTCAGGTCTTACTGATATCGATTTTATTACCAGTTATATGTTTACACAATTATTACAGAGAAATAATGTGAGAATAGAGTAATATTGAATGATACGGAAGTTTCATTGTACCCTGGGGTATGGACGCCGTGGTCTTACAATAATGTTTATGATCGCATTAATTAAAATAATTGAATGCTTTAATTAGTTGTCATTTTAATGTTTATTATCTTTTAGACAAATATTGCATTTGCGTTATTAAAATGTTTGTTTTTATGATGATTATTATGTTTATTTTCATCCAACTACACAAGTGTAATTATTTTTAAAAAATATAAATTTTGTTTTTACTTTTTTTCGAGCGTGATTAAATTAAATTCACATAACGAAATATGCAAAACATGTATATTTTTAATGTAAGAAATTTTAAATAAATTTTACCAAATTAATTTTATTTATTTATTTTTTTTTTTATTTGTAAAGCAGACCAAGTTTTTTCTGCTTATAAAGATTGGGAAAAAACGATTCTCAACGAGCCAACATGTTGAATTTTATTTCATTTATTTCGTCGAAGTTTTGACGGATTGACAACCGTTCTCTTCAAGACTACAGTTTACAAGAATGTACAATTGAAAGATAAATAAAATTGACGCACAAATCGGGATATTATAATAAGATCTAAAATTAAAAAATCTAACATTAAAAAGCTTATATAAAATAGTTTTACCAATTTTACAGCAATAATTTGAAATTTATAATATAATATTTATCTTTCAAAAAATTCATGTGCAAAATAATTTTTTGTCATTTTTATGTATTTATAATTGAAGAGAGCTAATTTATTTTACGAAAAAATCATCATTTATCCGCATCAAAATGCAAATTAAAGATCTGTAGCTCATTCTTTAAAAGATGTAGAAAAAAACTTATAATACTTTCAAGAAACTTTATGTCCCTTACGCTTCTATAATAACTAAAGTTTCTTTATGAATAGTATATACCTTTTTACTTAGACTAGACTAAAGGCTTATTATTTCTTATTATTCTGTTTATTTAATAAATAAAAATCTATTTCTTGTTTCTATAATCGTCTCGTGTGCTTTTAGTGTTTAAAATTTTAATACTGCTATAAAGTCGTGACTATTAAGCTTTAAATGTGATAAGTTTACATAACGTCGTGAAAGACTAGCTTGTATTATTTTAAAGCTTAATATTTTAATAAAAGTTTAAAAAATTCATACTTTTTACGTTTTACTTTTTACTCATATAAGTAGACGACTAAAGGATCGAAAATAATACTAGATGAAAAATCGCTACTCCGTGACTCCCTTAAAATTTAATTATGAAACTTTTAAAATTCTCTCCAACGTTTTAAAAATTGAAAAGAAGATAGTACTTCAAGTTTTGCATCTTCAATTCTCCTATATACATTTTCTATATGCATGTATCTCTTTTATATATAAATACACATAACTATAGATATTTTGAAGTATGACTGACTTTTAAACATCAAAGAACTTGAAAAATTTTCAAATAAAAAATATCTACCCAGCAACCGAAAAAAAATACATCCAAAACCTTTACCCAGCCAGTTTTTACTTATATTCTCCCCTCAAACTATACTCTAAGAAACTTCAACCAACCCACCCAAACATTTCCTTCCTTCCCTCGAGACTTCAAATCAGCGCACCGCTATTATAAAACTCATATTTTCCGGGGCATTAGCAATTCAACGGGGGAATTTCGCACATGCAAGCGCTCACCCGCTACGTACCATAGTCACGTTATACAATGCGAACATTCTTGCATCGACAGCTGGGTGGAAAGAGAGACAGGCGCGAATTAACCCGAAGAGGGGGGCAAGTATTCGTGCATCCATCTCGTTGCGACGTTAGATATGCAGCTTGGATTGAACGCTGATTGTTGGAAACGCGGGAATGTTGCCACAAGTGAAAGGGTGGAGAGGAGGGCGTGTTGCTGGTTAGGTGGGTATTCTGGTTGGAGAGGCTGGAGTATGAGGAGGATGCTGTTATCGTCTTTTGAATAAGGTATCAATCGAAATTATAAATTAATTCTATGATTAAGGAAAATCTGTAATTGATTTAAGAAATTTGGAAGTTTGAATAGAAAATTGATTAGACCTTCTTTATGGTCATTCTCGGAAAAAAATATCTAAATGCAATATTATCAAAGTTGCGAAAAAGTTTTCACATTGAATACCAGCCAATATTTTAGCTATATAGGTCAAACATGAAAGCCGATTTCGTAATCCCGCAGCTGCATCATTCCCTCAAAACAAATATTTCTCCGGGACAAACACAACGCGCACAACAGATCGTAGAAAAATCCCTGAACCTACCATTATTACCCACAAAACTCCAAAAGAAAATGATAAATGCATTAGAGCCGTACTCTTACGCGTCCACCTGCTCGAGAGACACACCCCTGGCAGCTCCTCTAATCCAAGCCAAAACACAAGCCAGCCGGAAATCGTGTCAGCTCTTTCCGCTTCCGCCATGGCTCTCGAAATTCGTCGGCTCCCTCTCGTGTCGTCCACTTTGCGCATTAAAAGCTGGCGCTAACGCTCGGCCCTCTGTGTCTACTTCAACACGTGTAGATTGATTTCAGAGGGGGTGGGGTTGAGGGCGTCGGCCTACAGTTGGGAGAGGTGGGGGTGGCAAAACAATGGGATATATATTTCCGAGGCACGTGCGCGCACATATATGTCGGCCGCGAGCTTTCCTCTCACGTCCGGCTAGAGAGTGGGAGAGAGATAGAAGAGGGTCGTCGAATGGATGAAGAGGAGAATCGGCCTGTGAGAAAGTAGGTGAAACTAACGCGGCTTGCCTGAAGACAGCGAGCGCCCGATCCGAAGGCACGATAATCTTGACGTTTTGACACGTCGAGAGACGTGCGAAGCGCTCTCTCTTTCTCTCTCTTTCTCTCTCTTACTTGGATGTGTTATCGGAGGGATTCTTTTTCATCGATTTTTTTATAACATGTCTGGAAAAATAATACTTTTTTTGTCACTTCGAGTGGGTTGTCGTTGAATTTGGTGAAAATTGGTAGGTTTTTTTGGAAAAAAGAATTTTAGATGTCTTGCTGTTTTTTGTTTTTGTTTTAGAAAAGAGGAAGATCATTTCGATAACCGAACAATAATTGTTATAACATTTGTAGTTTTTTAAACTATCGTATGTAAAATAAATTATTAAATTTTAATGAATTTCTCCACCTTTTTTCAGTTTTTGAATCACATATTTTATAATGTAAAAAGTAATTCTTTTATATTGATTGATGAGTTTTTTAATTTTAAAAATTTTACATATGATTAAAAAACAATTAGGTAATTTTTTTAACGCTCAAAATATATTTTTGATTCAAATGTTTTAATTAACTGATATTTAAAGGTATTAACTATAGGTATACGTTTGGTCTGATACAATGAATAATTAAATTAAACATTTAATGAAAAAATGTATTGGAAGCAACCAAAAAAACATCTGTGGAAATTTTGATAAAATTTGGCACAGTCACACAGAAATGATTTACCTCTTTTTATTCCAATAAATATTGAATGTATTAAAGTAATAATGGATTATGAACTATGTAATCCTTTTGTTAAAATTCGTTGGTTGTGGAATAGAAATATATTTCCAGACATTTTTTATAAAATGCACAAACATATTGTATAGTATTTATTTCTAAATATTTTTATGTTTGCTTCATGTAATATACAGACATATTCCTAAATGGAATAATAGTACCGAGAGTGCTATTGATGTCATTAAACAACTACATTAAACAAACTGCTGAAATTCTAATTTGAAATATTACTTTACTTATGCATAAAAAGTAGTTAAAACCATAATTGTAACTACATATTTCTTGTTCACTGTATATCTTACATACTGTATAAGCATACCTAATAAATAATTTGGTTTTTCTTTAAAAAAATTATATAAATCTTATTTAAAAATTTATAGGTAATATGTTCTACTTACAATAATGAAAATTTATCTTTCAATTTTATATCTCTTAATGTAAAAACTCCCAGAATTACAATTTCACAAACAAGAATAGTGAAAAATAAAGTAGAAACATGCATGCTTGAAAGAGCTAACGAGGCGTAGAAAGTCTTCTCCAAAATATGCGGCAAATTTCCCCGAGGCGTAGAATTTTCGCGACGCTTGCATCTCACGCAATATAAGGCGTAATGATATACACAAGCGAGGTACTCTCTGTCTTCCCTCGGGACAACGAATTGTCAAAACAGGTGCGACACTCACGTGTTATTAGTTAATTTGTTCCGAGTTAGACATGTATATTTAGAAGGCAAATCTAGTCAACTATGCCTTTGATAGATTTACATAAAATCAAGTTGATATATGTTTCTAAAAGTAATCTTATTACTTCTTATAGCTGCAATAAATAGTATTTTAGCACGTTAAATATTGACAAAATTACTAAGCACAAAAAAATAAATTTATTATTATAGTATTTTCAATATTATTGTGAATCATTATAAGAAAAAGACTTTCAATAATGAATAGAGTACTATTATTAGAAACCGAAAAGCGTGGAATATGCTTTATCACCGATCGAATAACGGACAAATTTTTTGTGATACAACACTCTTTCTTATAAACACAATTCACATTCATTAGAAACATGAAATTAATAAATGTCATATGAAAGGACAGTGAAATGCTTCATCATTGTTCAATTTATCTTAAAAGGATCCTTAACTAATATCTGTTTCTAAAGAAAAAAGAATAAATATTACCAAAAATATTATTAAAATTTAACCATAATTTAAATTATTATTTAATAAGAGAAAATATAACATGCATAAAATTTTAAT
The DNA here is from genome assembly GCA_900480035.1 of Eupelmus urozonus. NCBI lineage: Eukaryota > Metazoa > Arthropoda > Insecta > Hymenoptera > Eupelmidae > Eupelmus > Eupelmus urozonus. The sequence continues at coordinate 27,110 of UELX01001534.1, read as the reverse complement.
GTCAACATTATATTAAAATTTAATAAATAGGAAACCATTATTGACATCAATATAATCAATATCATAACATGCCGGATGCAGTATAATGAACGAGCTATTAGGTACTTCAATTCAAGGGGTAAATTGCATGTCAATCGTGTTCCAGATAATTAAATATCATAAAAAACTCATTATATCATGATTGGCATTTAAGTGATCGCAAATCTATGAAACTTCTAGATCGGCTTTTACCATAAGAAAAATAATATAAAATAATACAGCTTAGCATAAGAAAAATAATATAAAATAATACACATTAGCTTAATTAGATTTTCTTAGTTCTTTTTAAATATATCTATACAAATCTTTACCCATAAATACGATAGGTATGTTTGGTAGAAAGTAAGATAATATAATTTAGGTTAACAATTTAGTTAAGCAGTTTGTATTTCTAGATACATTGACAATTTTAGTGTATCACAAAATTGATTTATTTTTTATTAAACTTATGTTACAACAAAACTTACTTTTGGTATTTATTAATATTGTAGTTATAAAGAAAATAAGGTTGAATAAAAAATACTGCGTAGTAAAGAGTATAATTTCAATGTCTCGTCTTACACAACTCGGGCATTAACTACTTTTATAATTTATAGCTTCATTTTTCTATTACTTCCACAATAATTATTTTCAATAATAGTTTTTAAGCTTTATTTTTCGATAACCAATCAAAAATTTTCTTAAAATTTGAAACTACTTATATAAATATAAAATAAATTTTTCTTTGTAAAATCTTCAATTAATAATTAATAAAAATTGTTTCATACCAAACATTGCTAAAAATGGTTATTTAAACATTACATGTAATATTCATAAATGGCAATATAGTTTACATTAAAATTAATATTTCAAAGCGAACTTTACACTATACATACATAATAAGTTTTAATTTTTATATAAAAACTAGACTAACAATATATCTTTGTAATTATGAAAATTAACTCGTACCAACATCAAAAATAATTTGGCTTGTAATATTTGTTTTTGAAGAACATTTGAAAAAATCCACTTTTACATTGTTACATACCAAAATAAACAAATTAATAAATACGTATTTTTGATTAGCACACCAAACACGACTGCAGAAATTTTCTTAATTATGATAAACAATCCTCGAATATTAGCAAGAAAGAAAATCAATGCAATTATATTTAAAATAGCTAACAAGAGTCCACATTATTTTAGCAACATAGCTGTTTATGGACATTTTATAAGTGAAATGTAATAAGCTTAATTAAGCCACTGTGAATAATTAAATATAACATTGTAATAAATCTTTTATTTTTTAAAAACTGTCAAACATATTGGCAACTCATTTAATGTTGACATAACTTTCTAAATAACTCATTTCTATAAACTAGACATACACCCCAAATCCTATTATTCGAATCTTCTCACCATACCATAATCACACAACACTCACAGCATCTAAAAGCGTTTTTACAAAGTACGCAATTTCTCTGCACTGTATCTCAACGACACGCAGTTGGCACATCTTTAACATTCCCGAGGGACTCAATCTTCCAGCTTCCATCCTCCTAACAGGACTGAAAACGAAGCCAATGGAGCAAGACGCAATAATCCTGCGCGCCCAGCATTCAAATGTTCGCTTCGTTAGATAGCAATTACCTACGCCTGGAGCAAAGCATTACTTCGTCTTTTCTGCCTCTGATTTTTCGCGCGACTCCTGCTTCTTTTTATCGAAGCTTTTTCGTAAATTGTTCCATGGCGACGTTATCTTTTTGCGCGAGAAATAAGGATCGGGGGAGAAGAAAAGTTTATTTTTTTGTTATGGAAATTGAAGTTCCTTCGATTTTCTCTTGTAACTGAAAGTTCAATTGTTTCTTATATTGATGCTCCGGGGAAAAAGAAGAACGAACGCCAGCCCAAGTTTTATGAATTACTTTTTTTCATCGAGATTTTATGTATTTTCCAAGCGGATTAATGTTTAAAAAAGTTTGAAATTTTCTTTTAACAATATAGACGAGGCACTTTTTTGATTTTTAAAAGGATTTTATGATAGAACGTTCATTAATTATTGTTGAGAACTTTTCTCTTGAAAATTCATCTTATATTAAATCTCTGAGAAACTGCTAGAAAATTTCCTGTAAGACGCAATTTTTATTCCCTATTGTATTTTCAAAATAAAAGTAGTTTCCTTTGTTGTATTAACGCGGATAACAAGCAATCTATACTTAGAAAAAATTTCTCATGAAAAAGATTTATTTTATATTTTTCGAATATTTATTTTTAATCTAAATTGGTCTACAGACGCATTTCTTATTTTTCCTTTTTTTTTTATTTCTTTTTGTTTTACGTAACATTACGTTAACAAATTTGACTCTAGAGAACTTGATATCCTACCACGTTTCAGCCATGTGATCTAGTATGAATTATAAAAATATGATATCAAAAATTTATTACAAATTTTTCGACAAGCATTTGTTACATTATTATTTTTTAAATTTGTATAATATATATAGTCAATAATAAATATTTATTTTTTAACTAAAAATAATCTTCTCAAATATTGATTTACTTTACTTTAATTTATTTTAGATAGATTTACAATTACAATAATAAGCGAAAATTGGCTTGTAACATCAATAACTAAAAATAAAGTAAATTTATCAAAAACCATCACTTTACATTTACAAACAACTCAACAAAATTCACCAACCCAAAATTTCGAATCCAGAGCACCAACCTCTCAAACAATCTCCCCAGCAAAAAAAAGTCCACCAACACCCCTTCCCCCACCGGAAAAGAGTTCCTTCATCCCGTCGTTAAATCCGATCCACATACCCGCACACAAACGCCTCCACATTCCTCCCTCCCTATACCCTGTACAGTAATTTCTATTTCCGTCGAGTCGCTACTACCCCGGCTACCCTAACAAACTACCCCGGCCGGGCAATCAATCGCTCTAGTCGGCCTCCTTTTTGTTTTTCATTTCGCCTCTACACTCCTCTCTTTTTTCTCCGCGCACTTCGCCGACGTCTTTTCCGCCGAGGCGCGCAATTCCTATATAAGGAGGAATTTATCGCGCTGCGACCGCCGAGCTGGTTTAATACTCTCGGCTCTTTGCGCCTCGCGGCGTCGATAGACAGCCAAGGGAGAGAGCCGAAACTTTCCCGGGAATTCGGAGAAAAGGATGAATGGCCGAAGTTGCCGCTGGATTGTCGGGGCTCTTGTTTGCAGTCAGCTACGTTTGATCGTCGACTGTTTATGTTTTGCCGGCTGGTTTTGTAAACTCGGGATCGGCTTGTCCGTTATTTTTTAGCGAATATAGTTGATAGGATGTATTTGAGCGATTGAATGAGCCGGGTATAGATAATGCATAAAGTACGTAACTACGCAAATTGAATTATCAATATTAAATCAGCTTTAACTAACTTGGATTATATATGAACATATACTACTTATTAATTCATCCCAAGTATTCCAATAACAACACAATCTCGAATAACCAAAGCATCAACATCCAAACAATCTTCGCACTGCAAAACAAATCGAACTCTCGGATTAATCGACTAGAACTTCCGTCTCGTCCTCCCTTTCACGACAAAAGTCAAGATTGCATTACCCCGATGGCATCGAGCAGCTCGGCGTAGATAGGGCTGAAATAAAGGAGCGACGAAGAACAAAAGCTTCCTTTTCGGAAGGAGCGGCCATAGCTCCTTCTCCGTTGCCTCGGGAGAGAGAAAAAAGGGAGCGCCGGGCCATTGAGTCAGCCGGGGCGAAGAAGCGGGCGGCTATTGCCCATCGTCACCTCGCTCGTTTTTTGCCATCAGCCGAGCCGGAAGAAAAACTCGGGGGAATTCGCGCGCGGCCCTAAGAGAGCAAGTCTCTACTTTTCTTGTCGCGATATATATTCGCGCCAGGTGCACGGGGCTAAGTCGATCGATACGCGTGTACGTGGATGTTACGCTTTTTCACGCGAGAGCGTGCTGGATGACGGTTTTTTTTTCTGGTGGTTTGTTTTTGTTGAGGGAGGGTTTTTTTGTGGGTGCAGATGCTTTGGCAGTGATAAGAGCGCTGATTGGGATGGAAAAAGGTGTGCTGGATGGTGCGATTGAATTTTTGTTTTGAGTAGGGAGTGGGTGTTGATTTTGGTTTTGGGAGATGGATTTGAGTTGGAGAAGGGGAGAAGTCTGATCATTAATGTTTTTTATTTAAGTTTATAAATTTAACAGTTCATATAAACATTGGGTATACTAATAATGAAAGCTTGTTTATTCCCTTTAGAATGTTGGTATTTTAAATGATTCAATTAACAAAGATAAATAATACAAGTAAAGTTTTTTAGAATGTTGAATAATTTAATGTCAAAAATTAAAATAGTAATAAGATTAAATTATTAATTACAAAATGCACAATTTGCAATGTTGAAATTCTAAAATTATAAATCTCATTGCACTTACAGATTGTTTGAATTTCATTAAATCAGTACTTGATATGAATTGATCATATTTTTATTCTTTTTATATATTAGAATCTTAATACTCAATCTTTTGTGAATTTTAGCTTAGAAGTTACTGAAATATGACCTATTTAAGTATAACAGACCCAAAAATATGATTTGACTTAAATCCTTATAAATTTGCCAAGATAATTAATAGAATCTTTAGATGAATCTTCAAAGATAATTAATTTTTTTAAAGTACACAGTAAAATATTTGCTTAAATCATAAAATAGACATTATGCAAATAGAGAAAAGTAATATATTTAATCTAATTTGATTCTGTGTATTTCTTCGTTTCTCATCTTTTTCTTTCTCCTCAACGTGCCTGCATTATTTCCGTGCTTCTTTCTCGCCTGATCGAATTTTCGTTCTCTATTAGATTGTCTTGACGACACGAATGTGCTTGGAATCCTTCATGTTTTATGTAGGTATCATCTTATTTTATTCTCTAACCTCTAACATCGAAAAAATATCAGAGTAATTCATCATTTCTTATTAAATTTTGCAATTCTTAAAATTTGAAAATAATTCTTCGAGTTTTTACTAAAATTACTTAAATAAATATTTCTACTTAAGTCATAATTATTGAAAACTCAAATAAAATTCTTAAAATCGAATACTTCGAGCATAATCACAATTACTCGAAATTCTTAACAATTTACTTCATTCAATCAAAGTCACGCAGTGAGAAATATACACCAGAGTGCTCACTTTACTTTTTTCTTGTCGACTTTTTTGGAAGCGCTTAATGAATTTCAATTAAAAAATATGTCTCTCGCATTTCCCGCGAGCATCGCGCGGCTCCATCGCACTTTATTGAATTATCCCCCGGCAAAGAGAGAGCAAATGCGAATATATATTTGAAATTGTCACGTCTTATTCAGACACGATCCTTTTTACACAAATACACTCTCTTCCTTCGAATCTGCATCTTTATTCAATATTCGACTAGGACCCCCTTTATCTTCTACTCCTCTTTCTTTCTATCGAAGGTATTTGATTTGACGTGAGCCCGATTGCAAAAGAATGAATCCGATTTTTCATTTCCGTCTCCTGGACATTACGCAATGGTCCCTCGCAGCTCGCCGCTCGCGACGAGCATTCGTTCGTGAAACTTTATTTACGTTTTGTCATGAGTCGGAGAAAGGTTATTGGTTTCCGAAGGCAATTGGACTCGCTAGGTTCTTTTTTTCAAATTTAAAGAATTAAATTACATTTACGTGTGCTGTAAAAGGAGAGGTTGCAAAATGATAGAGCGTATCTATTGAAACGGGTGTATAAAAAATTCAAAAGCAATTGGAATCAAATAAAATGTGTTCCAGGAATATTTTTCTCGGAAAACTCGGTCCGCGCATATGGAAAAATTCGAATCGCGGAACGTCAATTTGCTTTGTTAAATAAAACTGCGCGAAATAAAATCTAAAAAGTATTTCTAAAGTTGAAGGTTCGCTGCTACGTTAATTAAAACATTCTCTCGCGAATTTCGCAAAGAAAACATAGTATTTAGATTTTGAAACTGTCATGATGGTAAAAAATGTAAGTGCTAATTTATAGCGTTTTAAGTAATTTCTTTTTCAAAATTAGCAACATTTTCTTCGGTTAGTAACATTACACAAATGCAATCATTCGAAATCCACTTTTATGCGAAAATGTTGAGCGAGCAACAACGACGAAACGCTCAAAGCCCTTATAAATTAGCTCGTGCGAACACAGCAATGACCTGCACCCACGCAATGCTTTTGTAATGTTGATCCCTTTGATCTACTGTATAATAAATTAAGCCCTATCCTATATCCTACCTTGAATTAATAATGTTTTTGAATTCTGGTTATTTTTGATTCAGCGTAGAAGAAAGAATCGAGCGAATATGCTTGGTCTTACTCAAGTAAATGGTATGCACGTGGGATGATATAAAAATATATTGTTCCTTTTTAAGCTGTAACGTAAACACACCAGCTACACGCAGAAGCGTAATAATAGACGCTCACATATTTTTTTTAAAAATATACATAAAAGGGGATAGCGAAATGTAATAGGACCTCTTAGATAAATACAAGTAAGTAAAAGTAAATAAGTAGAAGCATATCCTGGTAACAAGATCCACCTAACAAAATTCAAATAGTAAATTATTTAAAAAGTGAAAGAATTTTAAATCATGAGAAATATATTTTTATCATTTTCTCTCTCCCTCTTTATTGGAAAATATAATTTTTTCAAATAATATAGATTGAAAAACAAATTAAATTTATTTGCACCAAAGTAAAATACTAAAATTAAAGTATATAAAGCAGATAAGTTAAATTCCTATTCTCTGGTCTAGCGAACTAAATCAAACTTGAAACTAATAATAGATAGTCAATATCTGATAAATATATTTAAATAGTAGTATAAGAATTAGATTTTTTAACAGCTGTCTGATCACACCCTGACTTGTTCTACTAGACTAGATAGCGCAGCACGGGATAACACTGGTTTTCTCCACTTGGAATTGTATTTTCTTTTTTACTTTCAACATGTAATCTTAGTACCCAGTAATTATGGCAAGAAGTAGTTCTTCGAGGCTCTGCTGCTTTTATCCCAATGATGAGAAGTTGAAAGCTAATGCACACGCGGCTTTATCGTTGTGCTCCTATATATAACCTTAATCCAATTCTTACTGTTAAAAAAAAACATTAATTTATTAGAGAGCATAAAAACATAACACTCAACCTATGCCAATTCATAAAATCGTAATAACTCCCCTACATTTTTATCTTTCAACATCTCCTCAACAATCTCCCAACCCTCATCAAAACGTTTACAAATCGCAAACCAAACACAAATTCCATCGCAAGATCATTCCCTCCAACTCCCAGCAAACACGCGAAACACACTAAACTCGCAGCACCCCCGCGTCTTGTAAAGCTCGGAGCCAGAAAAAAGATCGCCCTCGGGCTCTTCATAAATTCTAATGCGAGCGTTTCGCGGTTCTGCGCGCTCGGTCCGCGGCCGATTCATGAAAATTTCTGGCCCGACGCGCGCCGTCTTTGGCCTGAGTTAAGGCAAAAAGGCCACTCTCTCTCTCGGGCTGGCCGACTTTTTGCCATCCTCGTTGGCAAATTTATGCTTCTGCGCTTTTGCTCCACTTCTGTCGCGCGCGCGCGGGCTTCGAAAATTTTTATGAGCCAACGAAGATGGAGCTTCTACTGTCCTGTTTTTACGAGGGTTAATGCTTGTTTTTTGTTGGGAGGATCGTTGCCTTTTTAAAGCATTGTTTGGAGGAGTAGTAAACTGTTTTGAAAAGAACGAACTTCTGGAGTAGACGGTGTATATGTTATAAAATGGAGGGCAGGTATTTTCCTTACTTAGCTCGTATACTGTTTATAATTCATTTTTTAAATCTGTTTAAGCTAATTTGTTTCTGGAGAAGAACTTTTTGGAGGTAACTTAGGCCAATCACTAATCATTCATTGTCAAAGTAGGTTAGAAATAATCTGTCTTGAATTTGAAATCAGCCAAAGTTCACTTAATTTGACTTTAACTTGTTAATCCTGATACATGTTCGAGACACATTTTCGTATAAATTACCGTAACCCGTTTATGTCGAAACTGAAGCCGTTAAGTCGGTTTAAGTCAATTTAAGGGGTGAGCTATAATATCAAGCAGTTCCCGAACTTGCCATAATAAATTTAGGCTTATCAGCGAAAAAAATTAGAAGCAGCTATCTATTTTAATATTATATAACGTAGATTTTCAAAAGTTTGTAAATCAAAAATATAGTAGTCGAGTAAATTAACATTTATTAAGGGATTTCAACTCCGCAATGAGGACATTTTGCAATTATTACATTTCTGAAAAAATTTGGTTTCAGGTAACGTCATTTTCAAGAAAAACCTATTAAGATTCAAAATTTTAACCGAGTAAAACTCGGTTGTTGATGATTTCATAAAAAGTTATATACTTTGCAATGCTGAAATAAATAATTAAAATCTCATAAATCCTTGTTTCTTGAATACCAATTACTGTTACTTTAGTAAAAACTATACTATAAAATAAATATTAATTGAAAAAATCTACTGTTAACTAAATTTAATAAAGTCTTAATTATCGCCTTCATTTCTCACATTAGCCATCCAAACATACATCATTCAATCCACACGTCATCCACCTCCACAATCCATCCTCGTCACAACCGGAAGTAAACAACATCAATCTCCCACCTAAAACAAATCCATCCAGCAGAGCCACAAAAATTAATTCAAACTGTAAAACTAATCCCCCAACATTTTCAAAACTTCAAACGTCGCAATTTACCCAGCCTCACAGAAAATCCAGCCTTATAAACCCTAACAGCACCCGGCGACGACAATGAACCGCTCCTGACGCTGCAGCGCCCTATATAAAACGTAGCGAAAGATCCTTGGATGCAATTATTGTCAGGAAAAGCGTGGCTCTTTTTCTCCACCCCCACCTCCCTGCGGGAGAGCTTCCCTCTGCAATTAACGTCCGGAAGTCATGAGCACTTTGCGCGCTAAACGCACCGGAGGCTCAAGTCGTATAGTCTGTTAATTAGCGCGCGGCCCGCTCGCATTGGGATATCGTCCAATTAATGCCCCTTTTCCTTTTCAGCGCGACGGGGGGATCGTAAAAAGCGGAGCAAGACTTAGCTCGGACTACGACGCCGGTAGTCGCGCGGATAATCCGGATACTGGACGAGAGAGGGCTGACGCGGGGGCTTTGCCTTTTGCAGCTCTGCGCGCGCCTTTTCTTTTGAGTTAGGAACGGAGGGGTCATTCAGGAGGTTTCGTGAAAGGGAGAATTAATTTTTTTTTTTTTTTTAGAGTGGCTAGGCGTGGTTGGTGGGTTTTTGCGAGCGGATTGGGATAGTATTTTAATGATGTGTCTTTGTGAAGGTGTATTTGATAGAAGGTATATTTAGAATATGTGTTTGGAGTTAGTTCAAATATATGGATTCGTAAGAAGATTGGATGAGTTCTATGAAATGTGATCGAGTTATGAGAAAGTAAATTTATTTAATTTTGTGTGCATGTAATCAATTTTTCAGAACGGGACGCTCCTCTTTAGTACTGCAATAATTAAAGAAACCTAGCTACTGTTTGCTCTTTTTATGTTTATTTTTTTTATTAGTAAGTTCTGCTTTTCTACGGTAATTTTTCTCATTTGCACTTGCTTTTTTAAATTAATTTTCTAAATTTTAATAAAATTTAAAATGATGAAAAATTCTTTAAAAAATTAGTATTTTAATATAAGGAAATCCGCACGGATAATTTTATTTAATTATTTGATATCCTATTAATTTGAATACAACTGCATTTTTTTCAGGTACTGACTTATTTATTCTATTTATCAAAAAAAAAAAGTTTATTTAGGATCATAATAAAATTTTGTATTAAATTTCATTAAATCTCTGTACAGTGTATAGGAGATTTTCGCACTTTCTGAGACTATTAGTGCAGAGACTGATTTCGAACTTCCTCAGCTTAAAATTTAGCCAGTAGAAGGTAGATTTATACCCTTTAATAAAATTAGCATCTCTAGTCCATATATTAACTCATTCTAATGTACCTCTGTGTATATTTAGCAACCATCTAAAGAAACAAGCTCTCTATTTCTTGGTGACGGCCAACTTATTTTTTAAATTATAATAAATAATTTATTTCATGATTAAATTACCTATTTTAGGATGGAAAGTTTGTCAGCTATATTTCTTCTTTTACAATACATCACAGACTCTATTCATTCAGAAAATAAAAACTTTTCTTCCATTCTTTCATTCCTCCTGCATACAAACACATAAAACCATAAACGAAAACAACTTCAAACATTTTCGATCGTTATCCCCCGAACAGAAAATGACAACTCCGCCATTCCCGAGGCCGAACAAGCACATGCCTCATAAACTCCCATAACTCCCAAGCCCATTAAAACTAAAGACATTCGCTCACACAGTATTTCCCCTGGCCTACGGTTATTTCCGTCCTAAAGATTCCTCCAGCTTAGCCGTAGTCTAAGAGACGCGCGAACTACTCGAACTTTTGGGAGCGGCAAAAGGGTTTGCAAAGAGATAGATAAATAGAGAGCGAACCCGCAACTTCCGGCTGACCGCCAAGGTTTAGAGTCGTCGGCCTCGTTTCGTACTCATTTCGCGCTCCTGGACTGGGTTCGTGGGTAAGAGGACGGACGAAAAGTGGGATCGTTTAAGGGGATGAACACGTTGAAACTGTCCTCCGTTTGGCTGTTTTCGGTTGTTCTGGTTGTCCGATTGAAGTGAATTTACGTGGAGCGCACGAAACATTAGTTTAAGCAAGAAGGTTTTTAATACGGAAAGAATAAAAGCAGCTTTACTTTTTCTTTACGTTGATTAAACTTAGTTGTAAGTTGACAATTAATCCGCATAAAACTTTAAAACTATATCGAAGTTATTAACTCGTTGCATAGCAATTATTACATTTTTTTTTTCTATTAAAATTTTAGTTTTATACGGACATAGTCGATTATACATGTTTTATTAGTTAACTTTTTGAAAATTATAAAATTTTATATTTTAACTAATATCTATATTCATCACAAAAAGAAACAGTCGACGTCACTTTATTATAATTATTTTTACCGAATATAAGAAAATAGTAATTATTCATGAAGTAGCATCTTCGGTTACTCGTCGATGATTGTTTTATTTCGAAGCCCAGCATTTCGATTCGTGTAACAAAGCCCAAGTTTGACATGTAGATTTACTTGTACAAGTAAGTACCATTAAGGGTTCACGCGTTGTGTCTGACGTGGGTTTCGCTCTTTCCCTCGTTTGGATTACTGCTCCGCGGTGTATCTCAATGCGTCCCTAGAGTTAAGGTCTAGACTACGAGTACTCCATAATTCATGCGTCACAGTATATAAGTTCGATCGATTGGTACGAGTCTATACTCGTATATATATGATCTTGCAAGACGTGTGAACAGAAAGCCTTGAATACTGGGATACTAGAATCTATTATGTCTAACAAGTCTTATTTTACATATAGTAATTAGATTTTGAAGGTAATTATTATATTGTATAAACTTAATGTATATATTGTAAAAGTAAATCAAGCAGAATTAGTACTGTCGTGAGAGACATCCGGTGTTATGGTTATAAGAATAGAATTCTGAATCTGAATGTTGTACAAAAGTTAAAAGTGTATAATGGCATGCACTAAATTATTCGAAAAACGTCTGCCTTGCATATAAGCTATTAAAATGGAAAATTCTTTCAACTTTAACTTGATATTACTGTGTTGCTAATGAAAGTCTTTGAAAATTTTACTCAATATTCTTAAATATATCTAGATACTTATCCTATATATAAAAACTTTATAAACATTAAATAATTGACGTAAAAATACGAAACATAACTGTACTTTTAATTATGCACACTTTTTTATTCAAAAAAGTTTATTACGAATTTTTGAATCTCGAACTTTTTTTAATATACCGTTATTTATTAAGGTCTGAAAAAGGAGTAAACAAAATTTGAAGTTATAATTTGCATTAGGACAAAAGTTAGAAGAGTCTTTACCGACGGTATACCGCGAAGTAACGCACTGCGCGTCGTAATTCCTATATCAAACACACTAACTATTATGGCTATACAGATTTCGCATGTTTTATTTTTATTTTGTTTATAATTTGATGTTTATATGATAATTTCCAATTTTAAACATCGAAAACTATTAAAAAACGAATAAACTTTTGTATGATATGTTTTCTATTTTTAAGTGCATAAAAATTCAAACTAAATGTTATTTTTACTCGATACTTTTTGTAAATCTCAACTCTTCTTTGTAAAATTAAATCTTATTTTTTTACAACTGAAATCTACAAAGATTCTCAAAACTTCAAGAAGATATTTTTATTACACACAACTTTTATTTAACGCAATTTGAGAGATATCATAAATTTTCTGATTATGCATCAAACTACCTTAAACTTACGATATTACATTACAAATCTAGCATAAATTTAGCGATTTTAAGTTCATCACTGAAATGATTTTTATATTAATTTCTTAGTCATCCATTAGGTTAAAATTTATCGGGCCATTACGTTAAAATGGCCTGTGAATTCCCAGGAAATGTGATAATCCATTTATTAGTGGAACAAGAGTGACCAAATTTCTACCAGAAATGTATCATAATTCAATTACAAAATCACGAATGATAGAAGGAATATTTATATTTTTAAATGTGCCGAGAAGAAAATGACAATATTAATTTTAATTTCAACCTCGCATCCCTCTTTTATTTAAAATTAAAGTAACTTTTTCAAGCAGTACTTAATCTAATTCAAAAAGTTTTATTACTTGGACTTAACCCGCCAACCGCGAGAGTAACTTCATAAATTAGCATAATACCACTTAGTGCTGTCTGTGATACTTTTACCGTACTTCTAACAATATTTTCAACCGCGAACTGCACTCCCATCCTCTTAACCATCTATCCAAAAATTAAAACCAATCAATAAATTATCCTTCCACATAAAATCCATCGCAGAATGAAAATAACGCTTCCAGCAGGCTTGGATAGGAATGCTTGTCTCGACGAGTGGCGAATTCCCGCGGTAATAAAAGAACGGCGTGGCAACACAGTAATATCTGCAGATTTTCACTCGAGCCCGAGCGGAGCAGCGTGGGAGGCATCGCATTACAAAAAACGGGGGAGGCAGGATCGTAAAGAATTCATGGCTAGGCGCGGCGCGGCGAAGGAGAGTGATGAGAGTGAAAATAAAAATGAACGAGCTCCGGAGCAAACAAATACTGATAAAGCAATGGGGGAAGATGTATAAAGTCATATTAAAGCTCTCTCTCTCACTCTCTCTCTCTCTCTCTCTCTCTCTCTCTCTCGCTCTCTCTCTCTCTCTCTCTCTTTCTCTATCTCTGCACAGTTGCCTGCAGATTGCGCTGGGAATAACGGCGATCGTGTTTGTCGGACGATAAGGGAAAGTTGATTTTTCTGTTTACGCAGTTGCGAAACGGGCGACGGGAATGTTTATACTTCTTGGGTAAATATACATTGACAACGGGGGGGCATTAAAAATCGAGGCTGTAAAAAATTCACGGCTTGGGAGTTATGGGGCGAGCTGAGAAACAAATAATGATGAAGCTATAAAGCGTAAGTGCGTGATTTTGGCTCGTTAAATGGGTATCGAGTTACGTGTATTAAAATGTAATATTAAAGCTAATCTGATGTGGTTTTGTAGACGATAAAATCGTTATAATGCGCAGATATATTTCACTTTTATTATAATAGTCAATGATGCTGTTTTTCAAATGAATTTAAAAAAATTATTTATTTACTTATTTGATTTTATTGTAAGGTCTGACTAAATATTGCCTTGATCTACTGATACGGCATATTTATAAAGATTTTAGTTTGAAATAAAGATAAAAAATAATTCTCATGTTTTTATTCTATTTTCACTGGAATTTCTTATGTCATTTGTTAGTACTTCATATTACGAATATAATAAAATTTTTATGAAGTTCTGAAATAGTCATAAACTAAATAAAACGTGCCGAGCGCTATAGCACAGAAAATATATCTTAACGAGGGTTTCAGGAAGTTATTCCTTGAGAGCCGAGACTTCATTCAAAATCTTTCTCACATTAAACAAGTTTACTGATGAGCATAAAATATTTTCTTCGAATTAATTCTACTAACTTATACAACCGTTTTTAATAACTTGTAATCTTTTTCATCTTACAAATTTCATTCGCCAAACTAATTTCATCCCCAAAATAATACTCAAAAACTACAAATTGCAAAGTTTCTTCCAACTTTAAGATAATCCCAAACATTTCCTTTCTGAAAATCTCATCAAAAGCGTATCAAAGCCAAAATTTTCCTCCAATTTAGAGAATTCCTCCTACAATCTTCTACTCACCAAACTCTCACCTACCTACCCTAAAAAATCCCAAAAATCACTCCTGCACGTCCAACCTCCTCACTCCCTTCTACCAAAATTTAATTGAAAATCCAACACGCGAAATCGAATCAGCCGACGAAAACAAAACAACAGCAACAACAGAGAAAAAAAAGCGATCGGCAAGCGATTCCGGAGCATCAGCGCGTACGTGGGCACGCGAAGCCGCGCGTTAACGGAATGTTTGTACAACGCGCCGCCACGTCGGACGATAACTCGGTTCGTTCCATCGGTTAGGGGGGAGAGGGGGCCAAGTGTTCGTGTGCCGCGCGCTGTCAGCGCTCACGTGCGCAAGCTGCACGAGGCAATAAAGCTGCCGGCGGCGGCTTTACAATTTGCCAAGGCCTGCTTCGTGGCTGGGATTCATTCATTACGAGGGCGAGCTGGAGTACCGGTTGCGGCCTGGAGTTTTCTTGGGGTTGCGAGGATTTTTTTTGTGAAGTTTTTTGCGTTTGGAGTGGAGCGAAGGGCTTTTTTTTAAAAATTATTATGAGTGCTGCTGGTAATGTTTGAATGAATAATTAAATTGTGTTTTTGTCTTTGTAGCGGTTCTCTTCATAAAGTAAAATTATTTTATATAATATAAATGAAGTAATTTTATTTAATTATTTTATTTACTTTTAGTTATTAAATTAGACATATTTTTCATTTTATAAAATTTGCTGAAAAAGATGCGGATGTATTTACCATGATAAAAATAGATTACAGCTGTTTACAAAGATAGACATGTGAAAAAAATTCAGAAGTTACCAGAGCTATAATTAGTCTTATATAAAATGCTAAAAGCGAGTATAGAAAATTGGAAGATGATCGATGGACTTCAGTTTGTGCTCGTAAATACGGTAATTAATTACACTGAACCTTTCCTGACGGAGATGTTTTGCAGAAAATTTATACACTAGGTTCACGTGTATTATGTTCAATTTAAGGAATTTTCCAATACTATCGGTTACACGACAACACCGCTGTTCTAAAAAAATGTTGTAACCAAATTATTTTTTTCGATAAAAATAGTTAATCATTTTTTAAAATTTATTTTATTCATTATTGCATCTTTTTTCCAAACAATAACGTTAAAAAGTAAAAATAAACGTTTTGAAAACTATTAGATTATAATAAATTTGTTTTCATAGAAGTGTTACAGCATTTATATTTTGAAATCAAATACACTTAAGTTATTTTCAAAAATATTCTAAAATAATTCATATTTATATTTACATATCACACTAATTACATGCTTGCAAATTCTTCAATAAATTTAATTATTTAATTATCGATTCGTATACATCAATTAATTTAATTAATTGGATCCTCGCTTTCAATTAAATCAAAATCAAATTGCTCATTACAAATAACAATTTATCCTCCGCTCCTTTCTTCCCCCATCAACATAAATTCATGATCCATCTCACTCTTCTTCCCACCTCCATTCTCTCCTTTTCAAACCCTTTCAAGCGCAGCTTTCCTCACGCGAATCTTAGACTCGTAGCCAGCAGCGCTCCAAGTTCTAGCATAATAATATTCATACACGTAGCGCTGCGAATATGAAAATATTCCGCCATGCCGATGGATCCGGCACGTCTCTTTTACAATGCGGCGAGCCCGAGAGCCAGCGCGCAGATTCGCGGCGAGCGCACAAAGAGAAACAGGAGCACGTCGCATACTGCATTTTGGCGCGGGAATTTCAATGGGATTCCCCGAATTCCTCAATTAAAGTGTCGCCGGCTGCTTTGAATGGGCGCTTTTTTTCTTCGGCTTTGACGTGTTCTCGCTGCGCATTGGTGGAGCCAAATTCAAAAGTGTAATTTGTCGTTGTAAGGTTGGGGTGGTGTTAAAATGCCTTATTGTTTACGCCAGCCTTTATGGTAATATATAGGGTATTTCCTTGAAATGAAAAATTAGGTGAAACAAACTAGTCTCAGTCGGTTTGAATTAGTGCCGACAATTTTGTCAATCATTGTCAAATTGGTGCCAATAATTTTTTAGTTTTTTATCAGTAGTTCACTTGTGCTTTACAACATAAGTTACGTACATATATACATAAATAAGTTACATATATTATATATAGCGTACAAATAATTTTCTTCGCTACCTTGCAATTTTTATCAGGCTACATAGTAACTTTCGGAATGCGGCATTTTTTGATGTTTTACTATTGTTTTACTATAAAACATTAATTTTTCCCATTTTTTTCTATATTTTTCCCATAACTTTTCTCTCAGGATATATACTATGATGCCAGTAGTTTGTTAGAAAATGTGAAATAATTATTGGAAAAGAAGTAGTTTATCATTAGTTCGGATAGTAGTTCAATCAGTAGTTTATTTTTTTAAGACCAAAGTATAAGCTTAAGGAGATATTAAACGCTTGCAGTTACCAACAATTACGATAACCACTTTTTTATGCAATTTTTAGCTTTGAAAATCACTGTGTCAACGCTTTATTATAGATTAAAAAACCAAGTTGACGACCAGCTTTTTAAAAATTGAAAATCAAATAAAAAACCTGATTTCCGTGATTGTCGGTAAACTGCAAGACCACCGTCTTAACGGAAACTTCAAAAGGATCGAGCTTTATCGGCAATTTTTCTCTTTCAAATATCCATGAAGTTTTTGCGTGAAAGGTCTCTTCCGAAACCGGATGAAAGAGAACCGAAAATCTGAAGTTTCCATGGCAACGTCCGGATTTTGCATCCATTTCATTCCCCGAGTCCTTTCAAGCCCTTTTAGCCGTGGTAATTGATGCCGGAGAAACGTTATTTCAACGTTCCGAGAACACAGCATGGCGCGCGAGTAAATAATACTATTTCACTTTTAAAGCTGTATTAATGCCTTTTACGATAAAACTCCTCCGCGAAGTTTTATATCAGTTCATAAGTCAAAAATATTTTCCTTCCTGGGAATTCCATTTACGTTTCTCCACTTTATCCCCCCCCCTTTGCGTGCGCGTCAACCTCCGGAAAAATCTTTATCAGCGATCTGGAAAATTCAGCAGATCCTCGTGACCTTCTCGACATCCTCTCATGGTAACAAAAAAAAAAGAAGTCGAAGCTAACGAAATGCAGCGAGCTCGCGGCCGTGTAAACAAGGCTCGGGCCGGATTTGCATACGAGTACAAAGGGAATATCAATTTTTGCCCCGCTGCACTCGGCCGCGGAGAGGGAAATCTCGCCAATAGCCGGGAGGAGCTTAGCCAAGCGAAAAATAACGAAATTCCAACTGTGATCACCTAGTTGCGCTGTGTGTAGGGTAGAGAATGGGAGGGATGGTGGGAGGGGGGAGGAAGATTCATGGAAGGAGTGGCGCCAGGGAGTCGCAGCGTCCAGTGCGGCCTGGCCTCGACGCGGATACCAACACACGCCCGCGCAGTTTCCATATTCGTTGTGCTTCTCCTTATTGACTGCAAGCAGCGGGGCAGCGCTCCAAAAGCCAGGCTTCCTTCTCGTAAAGATTCTAGCGCGCAGTTAAGTTGGGGACGGAGCTTTTTTTGTTTCTTGATGAGTTTGCTTTTGTGAGCGGAGTATGGATTCAGGGCACATATGAAGCGTAAAGGAGGCGTGCTTTGAATGCAGAAATTTGCATGATACGAGGATGCTGCGCGTGTGTGTTTTTTTTTCTTCTTTTGCCGCGAGAATGTGTTTGGAACAGAGGTGTTTTTTTTAGTCTTTGAAGAGATTGATTTTGATTTTGTTAAATATGTGAAGATTATTTTAAATTTGTTAATTAAATATTAATTATTGAATACAAATTTATAATAAATTTAGAGTAAATTGCAACAGTTTAATAACATTTTAATAACAAATTTTTCGAATCTACATTTTAAGAGCTTCGTTCATTTTCTATTCAATGCAAAAGTATAAAACCCTGGAAAGTAACATTATTATTGCAACTAATCTTTTAAACTTGACATGAAAATCTAGCATTTTTAACTACTTTACATAAATAAAAATATTATATCAACAAGTGCGCAAAGCATTGTTTTTCCAAACAAGTTGCAAATAGTCAAAGTTTTTTACAGATTTGTTACGTCGATCAAACAGTCCAAGAATAGGTTCATTTGCGCATTCACATTGTGCGTGAAACGAACTCTTTGCACAATATGAATTTTAAAATATTTAAAGTATTATAATATTTAGAAAGATATTCAAAGAAATTTTGATTAAAACTTTATTAGGACATGATACCTAGAAATTATATGTATAAGACTATAAGTACTTAAGAAGTTACTTTAACTTTATTTTAAAGATAGAATTAGATTGAATGTTGATGTAAACTAACACTGTATACAAAATTTGTGTCTTTATATAAACTAATACTACTGTATAAATATAGCGACATTATGATTTATTAACACTCAACTGACATTCACTACAAATTGATACAATTTAAAAGCTCATCTTATTATTCTTCCATATGGCGTGCGGGAAGTTCGTTTTCTCGCACGTTCGGTCGGAAATGCGTACGTTAAAAAAAATTTTCCGCGCGTCGTATCAGAAAATTATGTACGATACATTGGCCATAAAGTGAGTTTACCTCGTAAGTGTTAAACTCGCTTCGTTCGTGCGTCAACATTCACGCGGGGTTAAAATCACTTTACCACACTTGTGTCGTAAATAACTATATTCGACTAACAACATCTAATTCAAACAAATCCGAAAATGAAGCACATAATTAAAACCACCAAAATCACATTAATAACGACCGTAAAATTGGCTAAGCCATAATCCAGTTCTCCCTCACTATTCGACAAACTACAGTACGACCTCTCACTCTTCATACTCCAGAAAGTACCGGCATTACGAATTCATTAGCCTCGTACAAACGGCGCTACCCGCAACGATCCATCATCCCCATTATTCCCATCGCAACTGAAATCCGCCCGGCTACATCCCTTCGAAAGTCCCCCGTAATTCCGCTAAGACTTTTCATTCATACCCCCCAGCTCGGTGGCGCGCTCACGACAACGAGAGCTCATTTTTTAGCCCGGCTTTAACAAGATGAATTTCATCTGCGCGCCTCGTGTTTTTCTCTTTCCGCTGAGCGCGAACTGCCGGGCGAAACTAACCATCGCGGAGATGCCGATCATAAATAACATTTTCCGCCGTTACGCGCTACCGCACACATATATATACGAGCGCGCGTGTGCTCGGGCAATCGGCCAATAACCGTTTCAATGCGAGAGAAGAAGAGAGAAAGGAAATGGAGAGTATAGAGGGAAAAAAGTGGGCGATCGATTGATAAAGGAGCTTGGGGATGAGGGGATTAAAATGCTTGAAGACGAAAAATTTTGGATCCTGGGTAAAGATCGATAGAGTCCATTTGGAGCTGGGGATGTTATTTTTGAAAAATTTGAGTTTGGCGCGTTTGGGCGGAGAGTTACGGTTTTGGTATTTACAAGGATGATTTAGGGAAGCGACGTTAAATTCGGTCGTACCACGTAGACATTATCAGTGGGTAAGCGTCGAAGTAACTCTCGAGTACTTTTCCGCCAAACAGTACCATTGAGTTATTTTATGAGAATCGTAGGAAGTTTAGTAGCATTAAAAGATGAAATCCCTTATTCTCAGTTTGACCTCGTTATTTCCGCCAGCTTTCTGAGGTGCGAATTATCGCAATGAAATTTCCATTACCGGGGGGCAGACTGGATATTGGCAATAATTAAAACGATATTAAAAATAACTGGAAATGTCTTATTAATAAAAAAGAGAATGTTTACTTATTGACTTTATTGAATCACGTATCGCATGTTTAAACAATATTTGTTGGTAACAAGTATATTCACCCTAATATGTCAAGATTATAAAAATAAGAAAATACTGATAGTGTATTTTTACAAAGGTATATTCTTATCAAAAATGAATTTCCAATATTTTAAACATTTTTCTTTCTACAAGACTCCTAAATTAAGTTCTTATTAGGGTATAACTAGGGCTTATACTACGCAAAGCAATAAAAAATCATAATGTCAAAAGGGTGAATAAAATTTAGGCACATGTGTATTATATTGTAACGTACTTTTTCATTTAAATAAAACAGTAAAAGGTTGTATTTAAAACTAGCTTTAAAATTACGTAAGTTTTAGTTAAGCTCTATAATTAGAGCCCGAACATTTCTTTGTTAAGCAGGCCTAAGTTATTAAATTTCTATTAGAAAAGTAACGATACATAATATTAGTAAGCACATATATTATTCTTCAACTAATTTAAATTATTACTTTCACACAAAACTCAGTCTCACCACTAATTACCATTCTCTCTTGTTCCAGGTGAGTAATCCAGTACACCGTCCACCCCCCCTCGAAAAACAACCGTAAGTACTTTAACCCATCACCAGCGATAAACATCCCTCAGCCTTGAACAAACTTTTTTCCTCTTCGCGAACCCTCATCAGAAAAGCGAAACGTCGTGACGGAGCCTCCCAACTCTTGCTCAAATTAGGTTGCGCCGAAGGGAAAAAAACACACACAAGAGGAAACTTACAGCGCCAGCAATTTTTGCTCCATAGCCGGGTACTCGCGCGTGGAAAGAAGGCAGATAGCCTCCGAGTGTCTCCGAGGACTTTTAAACACGGCCGCGACTCTCTCTGTAGGTCGATTCTTATCTCCGTCGCTCTCGAGAGACGCCAGCGCGCGCTTTATCTAGAGGGAAGAGAGAGACAGAGAGAGAGGCGAGGAGAATGGAAAGAAGTGGGATGCTCGAGGAGGAAAGCTCGAATGGATTGTTTTCAATCGTCTTGAAATTTATTGGGTCGATGTGGAATTCCTACGGCTTCGCAGCCGCGTCTTCGCTATTATTTCGCATCCCTCCCCCGCTGCCCTCGGAGCTTTTTTGCTGCTGGCGCCGTTCGATGAAGGGCACTTGTCGATCAAACCCGGACGGAGACGAGAGCCGAGCGCTAATGATGAAGCGATTTTTGCTGAGTCAGCCGTACACGTGCCTCTGTGCTTCGCGTAAATAACGGTGTTTGTAGCTTTTTTGCGACGACGAGCTTTAGTTTCTTTTTTTTTAGGATGTTTACGAGCGGGTCTTGAGTTTGGAGATAATAAGGCCGGGAGTGGGTTGGCGTAGTTTTAGAGGAAATTTCACGCGGTTTATTTATAGCCGATCGATAAGACACTGATATCTGACCGGCTGAGGATAATCAATTTTCGTTGGAAGTCTATTTTAGAATTTTCTGAGCTTGCATTTTTGACTGTGTTTTTTAATTTGGTTGATTGTTAATTAGTATTTAGTAAGGATTTTTTTAATTTAAAAGCGCGATTATTTTATTTTACTTTACTTGTGAATAATTTCATTTTAATTTCAGTAAAAATATCTTTATGTTCGTTGCATTAAAAGAGCATAATTTTACACTGAAATGCAAAAAATATACTTGAATAACTCAGAGTTGATGAATTACATAAAATGTGTCAACTGAGTAATATCCAGAATATTTTAATAAACATTTTTCGTTGTAATGTTGATGTCAGAGTTGGAAAAAATTAAATTAATCAAACAATGTGATTAAAAAAGAGAGCTTTATTATTGAATAGCAAATTAACAAGTTTTAATGAACCGATATCGTGATATTATTCATACATACTGAAGCTTATTATAAATAATCTCTTAAACTTGATTAAATAAAAAGTAATAATCTATTGTTAATTTAATTATGCTTTAATTACAATTCTTCATTTATTTCTCAAACTGAATAATTAACAATGAAGTAAATCTGAATGATCAATGTTGGTAACAAGTGCAGAAAATTTTAAAAAATTTAAAGCTAAGATTGGACTTAACATTGTTTATACGTCTCTTATTTTAAGACTAGCAATAACTGAATAACTAGAAATTTTTTGCTGTTACATCTAGATATCAAAGTCTCACTTAACTCACCAGCTTATTAATAAAATTAAGCACTGCATGAAAAAAGGAAACGTTGCGTGCTAAAATATTATTACATTAATTACACATCCGTTTCATTCATACGCGTCAATATTCATAACGAACGCATTAATTTGAAAATTAAATTAAAAAGCACGCTATTTTTCCATAAATTGAAAACCCTACAACATTCAATAAAAAATCCCAACACCCAATAAAATCAGCGCGAAATCCCAACACTCCCAACCTCCCCCGCTCCCAGCAAATTCTCAAGCTCATCTCACAAAAGAAGCCGCCTCATAATTAAAAATGTCAATTACCCAGCTTATAAAAGCTCGAAAGCTTTTAAGCGTGCACGCGCGCAGCCGATAAATCCCGTCGCGAGTGGCGCACGTACATGCGCGCGTGAAAAAAAAAAACGTCGAGCCGAGAAAACTCCTTTCATAATTCTCCCTCTGTCTCGTCGGTGGAAAAGCTCGCCGGCGCGAGCTAAAATCATGGGACGATCATCGTAAAAAGCTCTTAGCCTATAATGTATAGCGCGACTCGGTCAATCGATCGAGTCTCTAGCTCGGCGAGCTATGCGCGCGGTTTGAAATATCGCGCGCTCGCACGCGCTTTTCTCTTATTTTCTGATTTTCTTTTGTAAAGCACGAGCGGCCTGAGATATATGTTTTCGCCTGCCGAGCTCGTTAAACAAGTCGGTCAGGATATTAAAATCAAGTTTATTGCTGGAGGAGGAGGGATGGGCTTTGGTGATTACGGTTGGTAAATTGGGTGGATCTTGGGGTAATTGGTGTGTTTTAGCCTTTTTTTGTTGGTTTTGGCGAGGGTGGCAAATTTTACTGCGATTGATTATCAATCGTTAATCATGCTTGATTCGATAATATAGTTTATGTATTCAAGGTGCGTGTTATTGTGGAATGGGCTTAAAGAAAACATTTTTAAAAAATCAAAGGAATATGTTTTTGTATTGATTGTGCGAAAAATTTTAAGGATTATTTATTATATTGTTATATAATGAATAGAAGATCAGAGCATCCACTATTTATAACACATCCTTCCTAGAAGTTAATTAGTTTACTGTTACTAATTTAATGAAATTATAATCAACTATTATATTTAATTAGAGAGCTTATAGTTTATAACGACAAAGTAATTAATTAATTTATAGTAAAATGGCTGGTTGTTCATAATTGCATGGTAATTTGCTCTGCTTATATTATCTATTATATTATAATAATTATCTGTAATATCGCTATTAGCAATATCATATATCGCCAATATATACCCAATATATTATCGATTTTTACACAAGATTCTTCATAACATTCCAACTTCCAGAATCCTATCTTAATCTCCCTAAATACTGCACTACATCATCTACATCCAACTCAAATCACACTCCCAAAAAAACCCCAACCATCCCTCAATCCCCAAAAATCAAAAACCCATCGCACCTCCAAACCATCCATCCCCTTCACACCTCCCAAACACCCCACCTCTCCCAACGACACCCCAAAAATCCATCACACCCCCTCGAAACGCCCGGCTCACCTTCCCTCCTCCCCCAAAGCTCGCCCCTCGCATTCCGCGCGCGAGCTGCGCTATTCTCCCAAGTGTACACATTCCTCGCTCGCGCGAAATCTCTTTGACTCTTCAGAAATCGTCGGAATGCGCCTCTCGCTTTCCCTCTTTTATCACAGCCGCGCGCGCGCTATCGATCTGGCCTCTGGCGGGGGCGGGGGCGCGATAACGCGAGTGCTGCCACTATCTCTCGCACTTTCAGCTCTGCAAGCGCGTGCACGCTCGGCGCGGATTTATTAAGCGCTCGATACTTTCGCGGGGAGTGATGGATGCGGGGGTGGAGTGTATGAGTGTGTGCGCTGGGTTTTGATGATTCGGATTTTCCAAGAGGTATGTTTGCGCGCCTGTTGATTGCTGTTTGCGTTTTTGGAATATCGGGATTGGACGGGGGCTTTTTGTTATTTGTGTTTACGGACGATTGATAGCGGACGGCAGGAATTTTTGCGTTCAAGTTTTATTAAAAATGAAAGTAAAAGTCTACTGGGGGCAGTTTATCAGACTGATAAGCCCTCAGACAGTTGTAATTCCAGAAAAGCAGATTGCATTATATTAGATTTAGAGAAATGATATATTCGATTGATGTAATAATTCGTTCTTTAGTAACACTGC
Organism: Eupelmus urozonus; assembly: GCA_900480035.1. NCBI lineage: Eukaryota > Metazoa > Arthropoda > Insecta > Hymenoptera > Eupelmidae > Eupelmus > Eupelmus urozonus. The sequence continues at coordinate 2,595 of UELX01001534.1, read as the reverse complement.
GCGCATACATCACGAACCCCAAATTAGAACAATCAACTATCCCCTCCTCCACCCAGTCACACTACATTATATCCCTCCACTCCCCCTCAAAAGCAAAAGCCACTCATCAACCCCTTAAAAGAACGAGCTCAAACGAAATCCACCCCCGCGCGCGGCGCTTTCTTCAAATGCGCAATCAAACTAATCCGCAACTCGATCTGAAATCCTTTCCCCATTGAAGACAGCCGCGCCCGCTTCAAAGTCAGCACGCGCAGCGCATCAGCACGTATACACGCGACGAGCTTTCGGGAAACGTTTCCGCCGCGAGGCCTGAAATTCGACGAGAGAAAGCTCGTTGTCGTCTGCCAAGCGAAAGCTGTTTACCTTGGCGCGCTCATTACGCGGCTGTCGTAATTCGCTTTTGTGCCGAGCCGCGAGTTTGCGCGCCACTCTGCGGGGCCCTTTACCCTCTTCGTTATCGAATTGCGCCTTCGGCTGGGGCTGGAGTGGGATGAAGACAGGTTTATAAGCTGAGGGAGCAATTAACGGGGCTTCTTTCTCGGTTGGCACGTTGGCTTTTGAAGTTGTTTGAGTATGGGGGGTGGTTTGAGGAGGTGGTGGTTGAAGTAGGTTGAGGCTTATTTTTCTGCGGTTTTTTTTGTTGGTGGAGATCGGTGATGGTCGGTTAATGGTTCTTCAACAGTTGTCAATTATATTTCTGATTTATTATTATCTCATTATTTTTTATTTTAAATACGTTATTTTTATAAGAATCCATTTAAGCATTTTGTTTATTTTTTGTATATAGATTTATTAATTTTTTTATTAATACAAAAATAAGAAAGCTAAAGCTGGAATATCGTTACTTTAATCAGTGTATTTTATCCTTCTTGGTTTCTTGTATTTATTTTGATTGTTTACTTAATCTTGATGATCTTAGCAGGGATTTATTAATGTGTACATTCACACATAAGTGATGAAACTTTTGTGAACTTAGGTGTAAGCCGTGTACTGGCCGGACGCCAAGTTTGGCAATCTTTTCATTTGCGTCTTACGAGGAAAGATTCTTTTAGCTTGAAAAGCTTAAATGTATCAAAAAATCTTTTAGTCTTTTTGGTATATAAAAATTTTTTAAACTCTTGGAAAGGCAACGTGTTATATTATGCACATTTACTAAAAAGCGTAAAAATAAATTTGAGATTTCATGTCGATTGTTAATTTAAATAAACTATTTAGATTCATTAAATTATTCATAAATTTTAAATATTATTATTACGAATCTATTTTATCAAGTTTAAAATCAACACGAGATGCAATAAATAAAACTAATTTCAATTCAATATCAAAATCTACCATTAGTTTCCATTACAAAAGGCATCTTGATAAGCCCGCGAAATTCGATCGATATACCTCGCACCTTTATTTTCAGCAACCTCAAACTCGCCTCGTGCCAAAGCAGTAAATAAAAGACAATCGAGAAAATTCCCCAGTATAAAATTACTTCATAATAGAAATTCAAATATTGCCCAACTAAGGGCAACGCTATCCTCTGCCAAATCAGCCAGCGCGACCGAATTTGGCTGCTCTCACCAGCTCGCGTAACGAAAATAAACAAAGTTTCAGCACCACAATCCCAACCTAATCGACCTTCTCGCATCTCTCGCAATAAAATAAAGGCTAATCCAGTCCCCGGCGACGCTTTGCTCATTCACCTTCGCGCATCATTGAAGAAGGTGAGAATAAGCAATTCAAGAGCGTCTTTATATATATACCTCTCATGCCCGGCCTCTCGCTCTCCTTTTCTATCTTTCTTTGGATTATCCTCGCAAGCTCGTTCCCTGGATTACCCGGCGCGCCGAGTTTCAATCAGCCAGATTATAAGGGGGTGGAGCCTTTTATCTCGTACTTTTTCCCCCCTCCTCTCGTTCGCCAAGGCTTGCGTTTTTCATGCGATTCTCTTCTTGCACGCGCGAGCTCGCCGGCCAATCTTGCTTCTTATTTTTTTTGCTTTTGCCTCGCTCCTGTTTCGTCGCTGCGGGCTTGAGGAAGAAGAATCGCCGGCGAGGAGAAAAAAGTTGGCTGGTAATAGCGGCGAGCTGGACTTGACTGCTGGGGCTTGTAAGTTTGAGGCGGTGGCCGATGACAAACTTCTTTCAGCGATTTTAATTAAATGCGAGCCCGCGGGATGGTTGGATAAAGAGAGGATTTATTGCGATTGTGAAGGGGTAGATGTGTACTTTTGTCGGGGTATTGTTTTTTTTTTAGGTTTTGCAATTTTGAAGTTTGATGGTAGTTATAGTCGGTGAGTTTGCAGGGTATTTTTTATTACTTTTCCGGCTAGATATACAACGTTTATTGGAAAGCTATTCAAATCTTAATTATCATTTTAAAGTTTTTATTTAAGGACATGATAATTCATAACTTAGGAAATTTTTTTGAATTTATAAACAGAGTACTCAGTTATCAATCTTAACTGTATTTTATTATATTCGTATCACCATTAAATAAAAAAAGTCTGGGGAACGTCTTGCAAAATTCTTAATGAAGAGATTGTCTCAGAAAGTCTTATAATAGTCTAGAATAAATGTTTGCATCCATTATCCTAGACTTTTAAAT
>UELX01001533.1:0-42365 GCA_900480035.1 Eupelmus urozonus | reverse complement strand
GGATGGTAAAAGGAACTTAATCTCAAAATTTCAAAAAAAGTTTGAATCATTTCATTTTTTAGAGAACGTCCTTAAAATAACTTTGGGTCGCGCGCCGCACACGTGATGCGGAGAGCAAAACGTGCGAACTCGGACAAGTTTAAGTGCTGCAATTTTAGTTCGAAGGATCATATATAGGCTTCCTTATAGCGCGAGCGATGGGCTTCTTTATGGATGTATTCGTACGTCTGCGCGAACGCAGCTTGCTAAACTTTTGGGTGACGAATGGTGAAAGTCGCGCTGGTTTAGATGTGGGCCAACCAAATCGGAAAAGCTCCCCGGGGATGGTTTAGAGCCGGCTGGGTTTTAAGGATTCGTGTAATTTGTACAGTTTTCGAATGATTACATGGTTTTAGTGTTACGACTTTGACCTGCTAATTTTATGAAAAATAAAAAGGCAGGGAAGCCGTTTTAACGTTACAAACAAAACGCGTGTATTTAATATATTGAAATAATCGGTGAATAATCAATCATTTTTATAAAAGAAATTAAAAAAAAAATTAAATTAAATCGTATTATTGTACATTATAAAAATTTTTATTTTTTTGCATATAATAAAATAAAAAATAATTACCGATGTTTAAAAATAAATAAATAAAAAAAATAAATCTATAGGCACATGAAAAAATAATATTAAATAATTAATAAATCTTTTGTTGACAGGAAATTCAGCCCCATAATATTATACTAATGCAGATCATATCAAAATCTGACACGAAAATCCGTTGTGTACCTGCTCCATCGATTTCTTTCAAGTAATTAGATTTAGTAAACTCACATTTCCACTCCTACTAATTATCAAAGTAATACATTCCATCCTCACATTCCTCCCGTACTTCTGTATAACTTTCCAAAAGCAAAAACAAACCAGCCGTCTAGCATACCTTCACACCATATAAACGCTTAATTTCCAAACCTGATTTCCACTCTCGGCAGGCTCTGAAATCCAGTCGCGTCTATTCGCCTCGCGCTAATCCAATAGTCGTCTTCCCCATTTGTTTTGCTACCACTTAAACCCCTACATCCCAACTTTTCCCCCGGCGTCTCTCCGTATTTGACTTATCCCAAAGAGCTTCGCCATAGAGCAAAGCTCTCTCCTCTCTTCTATTAATTAATTCGCAGCGAGCTCTTTTGCACGCCCAAACTATCCCAGCTCGCGTATACACAATCATACCTTTGCCACGCGAGCGCTAATCAAGTCAACGCCGGGCGAGCTCGAAGAAGCCAAGTTTTCCAAACTATCTCGCGCGCTGTGTCTATGTGTACATAATTATTGTGCGCGTCGCTTTTAAATCGAACATTGTGTACACAAGCTATATCACCCTCGAACTAAGAGAGCTCGTAATAACGGAATACCTTCAAGATCCTATATTGGCTGGCGGTAACGGAATTCACGTATTATATCATCCACACACGCAGGAAAGAAAAAGCGCGCGATTCTCACGTTCCGGCAGCTCGCTCGTTCTCTCGGTCTCGAAAATAGCCCGTCTGTTTGTTTAAGACTCCGCTCCATTCGCGTGCCGATTTGCATTTACGTAGCTATATACACGTAATGACGGGTTCGCTTCTTCGGAACGACTGTTTAAGCGCCGATCGAAAAGCCATATACATACATACAGCGTATACACAGCTTTTCCGCTCGGTTCCGCGAACAAGAGCCCTTTTATCGGCTCGTTTTATTTCCTCCGACTCTTTTACTATCCCCCCGTGCTTTTCGTCAGTATTTATATACAGGCTCTCGAGGCAGATGCATATCTGGCTCCGCTGGCGAGCCGCGAATTAGCCGCGCTTATCGCTGGGGCGCATCGCGCGAGGATATCTTGCGTTATTACCCTGCGAATCGTCGTCTGTATGGGTGTATATGTAGGTGTGCAGGGTACCTGCGGCCAGGAGTAAATGATTGATTCTTAAGCGATCGAGCGAGAAAGATGATACGGTTAGAGGCGAGGACGGCCTGGCTAACTATGTGAAAATCCTTGGAGCGCGCACGCGAGACGGGGAAAAGAGTGGGTTTTGTATAAGGATAGATGATTAGCGGCGTTGCGAGGGCTGATACTTATGTTTTTTCTTGTTTAAGTTTGTACTTGTATCATGGCATGAATGCTTGCGTTTTCGAGGGGTTATTGTTATATTGACACGCGAGGTAGATAAATCTAATATTCTAATCTGCATTATACGATGCACTCGAGTTCACACATCCCCGCATACCCCAAATACTATCGTAATACATATCCACTCTCAAGAACGCGCAAATTCCATCCCCTCGAAAAAAAAATCTCTCTCAAGCCGCCAATAATCATTTAATTATCCCAGCCCTCTCAAGCAGAAAACGAGGACTCTGCAATTAAGCCGCTCACTCCGGCCGCAAAAAGCCAAACTTACAGGGAGCCTTGCAAAAAAAAAAGAGGAGGCGGCGGCGGCGGCGCGCATCTCAATAATCGGCTGCGAACGACTTTTCTTACGAGCAACAGGTTGCAGCAGCAGCCTCGGCCCTTCTTTACGTGTACGCTCTCCTCCCTCTCTTTCTGCTGGCACAATGCGTGCGTCCCTGGCGCCCGCACACATATACACATACACAGAGAGTAGAGAGAGAGAGAAGCACTCGAGGGCGCCTGGCAAGATCTCGAGAGGAGGAGGAGGAGGAGGAGGGAGAGTGTTTCTATTAAGCGCGAGCAATCAGCGGTCCAAGCGGCCTGCACTTGTCGTGTTTTCTCTCTCGAGCGAGCGAGCGCCTGATGTCGTCGAGATTAATGCGTGTGTATCTTTTGTCGCCGCCGCCGCCGCCGCTGCTGCTGCTGCTGCTGCTGCTAGAGAGAGGATGGAGAGCGAGATCGCGTTGACAGGAGGAGAGTTGACTGGGCACTGATTTTGAGGCGTGCTGTGTGTGTGCTGCTTTTTATTAGATTATTAAGTGTTAATTTATAATTGCATTTTATTTATTTGCGAAAGGACTGCTATATACATTCTTTTAAAGTATAGCATTGCTAAAAATTTTTTTTTTTATATCAAAGATGGGCAATAAGAGATGTAGTGTAGTCTGTAATTTTAAGTACGTTCGAATCATGATTAGCATACACTTATATGGGCTGCAAAAAATCTAAAATAACGACTATTACTAATGACTTAAAAAGATGAAATTGAAAGACTGGCGCTAATAGCTTTTGCCTTTTCGGAGAGATTTAAATGTACGTTTATATAAGTTTGACTAATTTACATTTTGTAAGCTGTAATTTACTTAGACTAACGTCACTAATTATATACTTGGCCGTTTCATTACCGTTTAAACGAGAGAGAATAAAAACCTGTGATCTCTCATAGAAAAGTCGATGAAATGCTTCATGTTTAAGTTACAACTGAAAATTTGTTTTATAATTGAAAATGATTTAATTACAAAACAAATCTTCACCTTGCCAATTTAAACCGTAGATTACACGTCGACACATTAAAAAAAAGACCCGCACAAAAACACTATAAAAATTTGGCAAATCGCAAAAGAGCCTCTCTCACAGCCACAAATCAGCCAAACCATTCCACGAATTCCCCGTATAACAAACCGAAAAAAGCTGCCTCCACTAAAAAACCACAGCAGCGCGAGAGCGAAGAAGCGCGCGGGGCAATTATACGCACGTCGATGGAAGATTAAAAATGGAACGTCGCGCGATAAAGAAAAATGCATCCCGCCAACACACACATGGGCTCGAGGAACGCTTGCATTATTATAAGAATCCTCCCGCGCGGAGAGCTCGGGAGAAAATAAAAAAAAAAAATGACGCCTCGCGCCCGAGGGGTCAAGTGTCAATTATACTGTGAATTTACCTTATACCAATACTCGGCCCGGCGAAGGAGAGGCAAAGAAGCGAGAGAAGCGAACGCCGAGAGAAGAAAAAGGGACAAGGCGAAGGAGGCAAGGCGCGCTGCTTGTACAAGTGTGAATAAGCCGGGGCCCTCTCCGTCTATAAAGCGGCCGCAGGGTTAAACGAGCGTTTGCCTTAGCGAGCGAGCGAGCAAAAAGTCGGAGAAGGTGCGATCGTCGCGCGGCACATCGTTCGTCATTTCGATTCTCCCGGCGCTCCAGCCGAGAGGAGAGAGAGAGAGAGAGAAAGAAGCGCAATCTGCAAATATTCGCAGGCGCGAGCGCGAATGTATCCCGCCGCGAGGCTCGAACCGGTATACGGCCCCGCCGCTCGGACGATGATCTATGCTCACGATGACCTTCCGTGACTCGGCGAGCCTCTCCTCTCTCTCTTTCTTCCTGCGTAGGAGTAGGAGAGTTAAACAATATAGGGACTAGAGCGCCCGGGGGTATAAACAAAACTCGCGCTTGTGTGTTTTGCGCTAAGCCCACGCGTATGGATGCTCCTTTTTTTTCTCGATTTTTTAAGCTTTCGCGCGCACGTGGAATGCGGGGGAACTGTGAAATTGATAGCTTCTTTGACGAGGCTGTGCTTTTGAAAAGGGAGATATGCAAAGGATCGAGCTGTTCCGGGAAGCGCGATGATTCGCCGATGGAATTACGATTGAAAGCTAGGACTGTGAGCGGCAAGGGAGTCGGATTGAGAGAGCTCGAGCTTGATATTGTTGGCAGGGCCAAAGGGTTTTCGGCGAGGTATAGCTGAAGACTATGCGATGGTTTGTCGGCGCTGATTGACATCTGAGTATTGGAGCGTAGCTGGAAATCACTCGAGAGTCTCGTCCTTTTGTTACTGATGCGGGCGCGTTGGGTTTAGTCTAACTAGACTGTACCTTTATCTACTGGAGACGTTTGATTGCGTAATCTGATTAAGGTTATGCGGAATCCAGTATATAAGCGAAGTAAGTCCAAATTCGAAGCTATTCTTTTTAGTAAACTAAACCGGTAAGGAAGCTAAATCAGTTATAATGGCTTGTACATCTTAAATCACACTAACCAATTGACGCTCGTCAATCTCTTATTTTTCATTCTACCAAACCATCCATCCCCAGCACCTAAAAGTCCTGGCCCTCTCCCATCTTCCTCGAAATTTCAATAACCGAAAAAAATAAAAGGTCCCACAGCTCGGCGAAACAATAAACCTCACTGATTTACGCTCGAGCCTGAAATTAATTTCCAGGCTCGCAAACGTCTTCTCCTTAGCGCTACACAGCCAGATATCTGGGCAAGAGTAGCGTCAGCCTTCCCTCTTGCATGCGAGAATGCGCTTGACGAATTTAACGCGCTGCTCGATCCACAAAGGGCTCTTGCCAAGTGCCATAGTGTACACACAGAGAGAGAGAGAGAGAGAGAGAGAGAGAGAGAGAGAGGAAGGAAGAGAGGGCCCGAAGGACAGAGAGCGAATACACGTAGCAGGAGATATATAGTGGATGCACCGAGCAAGCAAGAGAAGAGGTAGAATGAAAGAGAGGGAAAAGGTTAAATAAAAGGGGTAGGGGGAGACGAGGAGAGAGACACGCGCGCGCGCGAACCATTGAGGTGTCCGTCCGTGAGTAATGTCACGATAAATTATCGCCGAGCTAGCGAGCCTCTCCTCTGAACACACACGGACACGGCCAGCTTGTCCCAAAGAGAAGCTCCTCTTATCTCCCCCCACCCCCTCGCGAGGCTTACACGCTACCGCGGCCCTTTTTCCATCCCAGCCCCGCGTTTTGTCCTCGCTTCTTTACATTCGCTCCTCCTTTTCTATACCCTCGCTGCGCGCGTCTCTCTTTACATTTCCTTCTTTTTTTATACCTTTATTTTCGTCCCCCTGCCCTTTTTTTTTTGGCAAGCTGGAAAAATCGCAAGAGAGAACGATCGATATGAGAAATTGGAGGATTAGCCCGCGGCGGGGGGGCCCGGCTCATTTTTCGCCGCGGGAGGCGCGCCTTCGGCGATTTATGGACAGGTATACGCGCGCGCCGCCGATTAGACGGGCCCGGCATCCTATATACACGCTCACGGGAGCCGATTCGGGATATAGCGCGGACGGCGTTGCGCCGCCTCGTTAGCCGCGAGCTCGTTTTTTTTTTTCGCTTTTATAGGCCGGGAGACGAAGGATGAGCGGTACGGTAACGAAAGCGGACTAGTTGAATGCTCGTGCGTTGGAGCTGACTTTTATCACGTTTGCACGCCCACGACTTTTATGGGCGGGCTGTTTTGCCGAGGCTTTTCGTAAGGGTTTGGTGTAGTTATAGGGCTGAGATTTTTTTGGACTAGTGTGGATTGAAAAAGTTTAATGGTTTGTAGTTGACTGTGCTTTTGTTGGGTAAATAAAAGGTTGTAAAGTGGGATAAAAGATTGCTTAAGGGTTCGGCTGCTTATTTTACTGCTTGAGTATTTCGTTATTTTGCCTATTGTATTTCGAATGTAAAGCAAGTTGCGCCGAAGTCATTATAACTGTGTACGCGGGTGTATATACTTTTTACTAGCCTGGGGGCACATGTCAAGAATTTTCGCGACCCAATTAAGAACTTTGAGCCGAAACTTTACGAATTTAAGTTTATATATCTTGCTCAAAAAGTTTGTAAAATAAACAAAATTACGATATGGCAGTAAAAAATTAGAGCGGCGACTCTAATTAAAAAATTTTCAACTTACAATCTGCGAACTTGCTTAAAACCGAGTGTCGAGTGCCGCGATTATGCGTTTACGCTAACTAAAGAGTTTTAGTTGAGAGTATGCGTTTACTTTTTATCTTCTTAACGACAATAAAGCACTCTGGTTTATTTAATTTCCAAGTTAGTAAAATTTCTAAAAATAAACATCATTCCTCGCAGTCAACGATACCTGAATCATTAGCATAACCATCCTTAACTTTATCCATTCCCACAACCAAAATTAAAACCCAAAGCTCCAACCTTCAGCATCGATCAAGCGCATAAAATAAATATATCGCACTCGCAATCTTCATCCTCTGGCCTCTCGCAACAATCCCGCAAGCCAGCTTCGCAATCGAGCCCGCAACAAAACTCCAAGCTCCATGCATCATCGCGCATAATTTTAAACTTTCACAAACCCCGCGCAAGAAAACAGGCCCACAGCGTGCCGCGAAAAGGAACAATGCAAGGCCGAGCCAACCCCGCAGAGTCAAAAAGCGCGCGACACATCTCCTTGGCGCGCGCGTCGCATTCCCATAATTTTCGTCCCCGCGCGGGCACCTCGAGGAATGAATTAAAATCGCCCGCTCCCCTCTCTCATTTTTCTTCTTTTCCTTCTTTATGCATACAGCAGAACCGCGGGGGCATATCGCATATAATGTCTTTTGTCGCGCGGGCGGCTTATCTCGCGCGTATAATTGGGAGGTCCCGGGGCTCAATCAGTAAGCGCGCTCTCGATCGATGCTTATCTCCTCGGATTTTCTCCCGAGCCGCTCGGCCGCTTATTCTTTCGGCACAATCGAACGCACTTACGGCTACAAATTTGGAGGCGAGCAGCTGACTTTTGTACCGAGGACGATATTTATGCGCGGGCATTATGCGCCTGCGCTTATCGCTCGCTTATTTATTTACGTTTTTTTTTTTTCATTGTAGGTATGCCAGAGTTGAATTAATTCGAATTATCGTTATTGAGAATCCGAAAGCGGAGGCGTTTTGTCAGGCGAGTTTTCGGGCGTTTTCGGTGTACACAGTATCGAGGCGGCATCGCGATTAACTGTATATACCTGCCGGCGAGGCGGATCTATAAGCGGCGCTGCGAGGCAGATTCTACCGAGATACGGATCGGTAATAACGATTTAATGAATCATTTTTTCGAAATAATTAATTTGACGTATCGAAATTGATGGATCGGAGGCATTAGTCAGCGGCGACGCTTGCTCCTCCGCTTGGAATTTGTATTTTCGAGAGAGCCGGAATAATCGTTACAATGGGCTCGCGAAAAATGCGGCCCCCTCGAAAATTTATCGGGAACGATTTTTCAGCGGGCTCGCTCTCAATTACCGCGCAATTTCACTATAGCCGGAGCTTCATCCGCGAAATTAATAAAAAAACGCCCGTTAACAAGTAAACTCCCGTAATGAGAAATCGGCGATCGGCGCGCAACTTTCAATCCTCTCGTTTGAGAAAAAAAGCCGGGCAATTAATTCCGCGGATAATACCCCCCCACCCCCTTCCGATCGATCAAAATGAAAAAAAGAAGTGGTAATTCTTGCGTAATTTCGTTGAATCGCTCGCGCGAACGCTCCGGAAAATAAATCGCTTTATCTTCGAAATTAAGAGGTTTCCAATAATTTACTGCCAATTAACGGGGAAATACGTTTCGGCCCCCGCTCTCTCTCTCGTCCGGCTACAGGCTGTATAAAGCGAAATTAAAAATTCAATAATCGCGGCCGCCGCTCGGAGTGAAGCCGCGCGGCGAGCTGCAAAAGGAGATTAAGGTCGATGCGAGCGCGTGGAAAAAAGTCTCCGCCCAATCGCATAAATCCTGCTCTCCGGCCGTATAGCCGCGAGGCCCACGGATATATTCGCGCGTATAGCGCCGATTGCCTCTGCCCGGCGAATAAAATAGTTAGGCCAATTAATGCTGAGTCAGTGTGTTTGTGTACGTGTGCAGTTGGTTAAAAATTGTTTGGGGGGAATTGGGATGAGTTTGATGGTAATAATTGGGCCGCTGGGGGAATGAGATGTGTGAAAGGGTTATGTCATGTTGTGGGCATTGTGAGAGAGGTTGGAAAGTTAATAAGAAAGTTCGCTTGAGTGTTCATTGTTTTGTGATGGAGGATTTTATTATTTATAGGGCGATTGGATAATTGAATTTTTGATACTTATTCGTTGAAGGATTGTTAATGGATTTAGCGGATTATGATTGGAAGTACTTTTGATTCTCGCTCCAATCGAGCTAATCCTACATCAATTATTTCCGATTTTCGCAAAATGGAAAAAAGTCTAATTGAACAAGAAATATCGATGAAATCTTTCAGATCCAATTATCGAAATTAAATTAGATCCAAATTAATCGCTAACTAAGAATCTCATAAAACTGTAATAGTTAAAATTAAGATGACGTAAAACCTTTAATAAAAATCTAAAGAGTGAAATTGAAATAAAATTTTTGGAACAATTATACGACGTTGAGTTGTTAATTTAATAAAAAAACGCAGCGCAGTGACGTCGCTATATTTGCAACAAATTGGAAATTAATTACCTGACAATTAGCTCCCGTTACCTACAAATTTCCACCTATAAACTCCCTCCTAATACAACAACCATACATACCCCTTTAAAAAGCAAAGCCACTTTAACAACACTCAGAATCCCTCCCAAACTTCGAAACCTCCCGAGACCCCAACCCTCCCACATCTCCACAAAAGCAGAAAACCATTCCAGCCACTGGTGCACTTTTGCGCATCTCTCCTTTTCTCTCTTTCTCCTGCGCTTGGGCAGGCCACTCGCGATATTCGCAGTGCCGACACGTACAGCCGTTCCTCACGGCGGCCAGCGCGCTAACGCGGATTTACCACGAAGACGCGCAAACGTGCCGCGGCGAGAAAAAACGGCCTTCCGAAAATTACCGTCTATGCCGGCTTGTCGCGCTGATATTTGTAGGGTGGCTGGAGGTAGGGGAGATAAGAGGGGCGTTTCCGAGCGGCTGAATTATTTTATTGCCCCAGGGTTTCTCTTGCTAATTTGCCTGGTGAAAGGACTTTCGGGGGAGTTGGTAGTGACGATTTTGCAAAAGGAACGTTTTGCTTTTAGTAACGATCGATGAGTTTTGGGTTTAAGAGTTCAATAGTTTTTTTTATCGACGACTGCATAAAATACCGAAATACGAGAAAATCTAAACCAAAATTTCGCAAGTGAATGTCACGATGTCTAAACAAGATCTCAATAAATAACCAAAAACTTGAGAGCACCGCATTCCACCACCATCAGAAAACCATCCCATATCTCAAACCTTAACGCTTTGTCTGAATCCACAATAACCCAGGCAGGCCCGCTGCATCGCTCGCAATCGCGTATGCCTCTTGAGCAGCCAGCCACTCTCTGGCGCTTTAGCTCGCACTTAGATCCGTCCGCGCGGGTATCAAAAGGGCTCCCAGAGGCGCTTTTTTAAAATGCGCGCCGCGAAAACTGCAGCAGCGCAACGACAGCAGCCGCCCGCTTCTCTCTGCGAAATTTATATGAGAACACGTCGGGCTGGAAACGCGGGCTCCTATGACAAACGAGCAGTCGCGCTTGTGTATATATATACGGGAGTGGAAAAAAAAGCTGGCAATGTGGTGTAATATTATTTTCGTGATTCCCATAGGTGAAAAGTGCGCGAGTCACGTTTTTTGGGCGTCGATCTCTCACGATTCCTTCGCGTAGCGGTGCTCGTTAAACACAGAAACGAAGAATGCTTAAGGCACACAATGACTCGCGCCCGTAAAGAGGAAAGCGAACGAGCAAACGAGAGAGAGAAAAAAAAGGAATGGGCGCGCGCGGAGGTGGAAAGTCAACAAGATAGGCTCCGGCCGAATAAAACGGCTCTGAGAGGAAACGTAAGAGTGAGAGAGAGAGAGAGAGAGAGAGAGAGGCGACGAAAATGAGATGGGAAGGAGAGAAAAAAAAAGAAGGCGTGGAGGGAGAGAGAGGCGCGATAGTGAGATCCGATAAGGAATCACAAGACGGATGAAATTAGAGAGACAGATTTCTAACGAGTTCCTCTCTCTCTTACTCCACCTCCGTCTTGTACTCGCGCTCTCTCAGCTACACGTATATATACATATATATACCTCATATAACAAGTACGCAGGTCTGTATATTGTATGACGCGGCTCGTTATTCCTCTCTCTCTCTCCCCGCTTCCATCCTCCTTTTTCGACATGGCATTCAATCATTGTAAGCTCCTCCGTCTTATGAGTATATATATACGCGCGCAGGTAGACACGCACACTTATACACAGACAGACACCTTCGCATACGTAAGCGTTCGTTTTCGAGGCTTTTTCTCGCCCCCTTGTTCCAAGTTAAACGCGACGCGAGTAACGATGCAAATATACGATAAACCCGAGAGCCGAAGATGTAGCCTGCATGTAGGTATTGCTTGTTCCTTTTTCAGACGGGGGGGAGACGGCTACATGCCCAAAATCCAAAAACGCTCTATCATCCTTGATGTGCTGGCGCGCGAAATACGACAATTGCTCGCGCGTTCGGGCGATAACGGTTCGCTCTCGCTTAGCTCGAGTTGAGTTTAATCTCTTCGAGCGTGGAGATTTTTGAAATTTATCTCGGTGGAGATAAAATTGATAAACGCTTTTTCGTGACTGTGGTGATACGGTTTATTTTGGGAGTTATCTTGTTAATTTATAATTCGTTCAGAACTGCTTTAAGATTGTAAAATTTTGATAGATTATTAATAAATTATGATGGGAAGCGGAGTCGATAACTTTTTGTTGTACGGCGTTTCTCAAAAATCATAAATCATCTTCGACGTCCGAGCCAATCATGCGGGCAGACAGAAATTTGTTAAACAAACTTTTTATCCGCCAGAGGAGATATCCGCTCTTAAGGGATGCAAACTCAGCGCACAATGAAATGTCAATCAATCGGCCAATCAATCATTTTCACTCCTCCCACGCGTACTATTTTATTTCTCTTCAACATACCTTTCTACCAGTCACTCTTCCTATATCTTTCTCACTCGTTCGATCGTCCTTTTTTGCAGCTGATGTATTTATGTTTACTTTGATCTGTGAAATTCGTGAAAAATAAACTTGAACATTACAAGTCCGTCATTGTTCGATCGGAGTTATAAATCGAAGTGTTAGAAAAACATTATTTTAATGATAAATATTTATTTCGTGGTGAATGTAATTTTAACGAATTTCGTTCTATAAAAAGAAGCGAGAAAAAGTAGATAAAGTGCCGATTATTAACGTTTAATCGCTTGAAATGTCAGCAACTTTCTCAAAACAGAATTCTTCATTTTTTAAAATACCATTGGCTGAAAACTATGTGATTAAAATATTTCATAAACAGAACAAAACCCAAATGCACCACAATATAACCACAAAGTCTAAGTTTTAATCATACCTTACTTAAAACCCACTCAACGCACTAAGCAGCAAACAATCAAAGAATCCAGCGAGCCACAGATATAATTGAATAATCCTCTAACCCCACCTCACTCATCCAGCGAATCCCGCGCCTGAAAAAATGGCACCGCCCCCATGCACGAACACCTCATTCACATCCGCTGAAATCAATTTTCATCGCGCAGAACGAGAGAGAGAGAGAGAGAGAGAGAGAGAGTCGAGCCCCGCATATCAAAATTAATCGGAGCCGCGCGCAAGCTCGGCTCGAAAATGCACATCGCGCGTTCCCACACTTGCCGCGAAGGCTGTGTACACAAAGCCGCGGGCTCCTCTCCTGCACTCTGTATATGTGTCTATCTATATGTGTATAATAGCGAGAGCGAGCCGATGTTTGATACGGCGCGCGAGCTCGCGCAGCTATTACTAAGCCATATCCATCCCCCGAGTAATACACGCGCAGTGATAGCGCATCTAGCCAGAGCGCGGGGAGCTTCGACAATTGGATGTGTATAGGCTCGCAATTTTTGTTTAATGACCCCACCGAGGAGGATTAAGATCGAGAGGCTCTCTGGATTATTGAATCGCTCCATCTCCGCTTCGGAGTGTTGTTATATACGGGCTCTCTCTCTCTCTCGCTTTTTCAAAATTCAATTGATTCTCGGATTGTCGAGATATATCAGATCGGCTTCCATTGAATTGTAATTACAAGCGGTGTATTATAATACAAGTGCTGTTGCGAGATTTGTGGAAATACCATAGAATTGCCATCTCGCGTTTAGAGGATCGAGCAGCGACACATCGGACTAATTAAAAATAATGCCGCATACGTTCACCGTCGCGCCTATACCCGGAATCCCGAGCTTTTTAATTGAGGATCCGCGAGAGCTGGTACATTGTTCGCCGGCAGCTGCCAGAGAGAGAGAGCGAGCTCGTTCCGTGCACTTGTCGACTCGCGCGCTCTCTCCAATATATATATATACTCTCCCCCTTAAGCGCACGCCCGAGCAGACCTGACCTTTTTCTACTTCGATACATTGTGCCGGGAATCTGTGTGTGTGTGTGTGTGGCTGCACAGCGCGTTTTTCGCGCGAGCTCGTGACTTTTAACCGTGGCGTTCTATTTGGCTTTCATGTCGAGAGAGGCAGACGGCTCTCGGTTTCGTTTTAAATTCTCAAACTATCGAGGGAGAGAGAAGGAGCCGAGGCTGCTCCGAGCGCTAGTGGATTAAGGCACTCGGGGCGAGCTTTTTACACCGGCTGCGCGAGCGGTCATCGAGATTTCGTGTTATTTGGCCCCGATGCTTAAATTATTTTTCATTCAGAATTTACTTTATTTATATATATTATTGTGCTTGACTCAGCTGCGAGTTTGAGAGATCGAGACTCGAAATCGGTCAAGTTAGCTGACTTCAGTCAATCTGCATTACAACCGGCCGTTAAAAACCAGAACTCATCCGATCGGCCGCATCAGAAAACTCTCCGATCCCCGAGCAAACAATCAGCGAGCTCGAATTCCTCCGTCCATCATGCGCGCGCGCGCGCAAGGTGTTTATACGTATATTCCATCTCTCCATCCAGCAAGCTCGCATCGCGATGCGCGATCGCTCCTGCACATAGACAGATCGCTATACAAGAGAGCCTCCAGTCGCTTTTTCTCTCTCTCGAGGGAAGGGGGCAGGGGGGGGGCAGCCCCTCGCAGACTGCACGTCCGTTTTCTCTCTAGCGCTGAGGCAGACAACAGATTACAGCACTGGGAAGCCGAAGGAGAGGGCCGAGGCGTCACTTTGTTGGAACACGGATGCGCGTTCTCGTTACACCCGCGCACTTTGGCTTTGTGTGCGCGAGCGCACGAGCAGCCGAGAGAGAGAGAGAGAGAGAGAGTCAAGGCTCTCGCAGTATTCTTCTTTGATGCGGGAGAGATAAGCATCCGTTCTCCTCTCTCTCTCTCTGCTTTACTCGCCTTCCTTCTTATAATATTCTCTCTTGCAGCTTTCTCGCGGACTCTCACTCTTTATCATTCTCCCTTTTGCTCTTTCTAAGCGCAAAAAAGAATCGGATGTATTCAGCCGTTCGCCGGCCGCGATCACAATAGATCCGAGAGGCTCCGTGTGTACTTTGCGAGCCGAGGGCGCCGCGCGCGCGCGCGCGATTTTCTTATATATTCCGTCGCGCGCTTTTGTTGAGGAGCAAGAGCGCCGAGACTAACGCTAAGACGGATGCGCGCGCCGCGATTTATACATGGTCTGGCGGAAATTCAGAAGAGGTTGTGTGCTTGGTAGTTTTCGCTTTTGTTTGTGAGAAAATGTGGGCGAGAAGTGGCTCTTGCCGAGACTCGAGTTTTTGCTTCGTTCGGATATTCAGAGGTTGATATTTAGAGTTAATTGACGTATTTGGTGAAAAATTAATAAATAGTAATAATGCAATTTTATGAAAAATTTATAACATTTATTGTTCTGATTTTAGTTGTAAATATGTACTATAAATAATTTAAATTTTTTTTTTAATACTTCTATGCAATCTTTATTATAAATAGTAAATTCTGTCTTTTAAAAAAACAAAAACGCTTTCAAAATTAAAAATTTTTCAATTACATTCTTACAAAAAGGAAACTTATTGGGCAGCAATACATGAAGTTCTAATAGTTAAAAAATTGTTTAATACTTTTACGGTCGATAAAAATGAGTTACATGAGTTTTTCAATAAATATAGTAAAATATCCATAAGTGAAATATATATATAAAGCAAAAAATTAAATAATAATAATAACATCATTTTTTTCACATTTTCAGTATACAATATATAAAATAAATTTAGTTAGTTCATTTGCACATTATTTCAAAAATTGCATTTCATTCTCTTATACGTTTTCTTAACAGAAAGATTAATTTTTATTTATTTTAAAACAAATGAGGTATGATGAAATATTTTAAGAAGTAAAATATAAAATGTTTTTTAACCGTATTCTCTTTTTGCAGAGTCAGCATTCATACAATCAAAATATCGTTGAAGATTCAATGTCCTTTATGCGCTTCTTATTATTATTTCTCTTTCATAGGAACAGTGAAGGTTTTGTTTCCTAAAGCTTCCTCCGACTTAAAAAAAAAGTATATTTAAACATTTTTTCATTTTTACTAAAATTCATTTCTTTATAAAATAGTAATCGTTATTTAGTACATTTTATTAATTATTAAATTTGTCTTTTATACATAATGAAATATTGTGCAATAAAAAATACTTTTTTCTAATTAAAATAACTTTAAAAAAAAGCGAAAACAGGTTATCAACAAAACTTCTTTTTCTTGTATTATTTTTATTGTTTCTAACTACAGTTATTTTATCGATCATCGATACTCAAAGTTTTATAACATAAAAAAATTAACAACAATATAAAGAATTAAAGATTTTTCTCTTATACTTGAAACTATAGAGAAATATCAGAAAAGATTTAAAATACTTTTTTCCTTTTTATGCTCGTTCCGTCATTGACGCAAAAAGGCGGATTCTTATCAGGGCCTTGTCTCTGTTCTTTCTACTGGTAAGGAGAAAAATTTTAACGAAAGTTCTACTGACACATTTCTTTTGTGGAATCGGTATATAAAAATCATCTCAAGAATAAAATAAAGCATTGAAACTTTACAACTATAAATAAAAAGAAACAAATAGTTTGGAAAAGTTTTCAAATTTTTTAATATACCATTTCAAATTTTGTAAACTTTATATAAATAGCATTAAAAGTAATAAGAATTTTAATTCAACTAGTTTGAAAGAATATTATTTTATTTACTGAGAAAACAATTGTTTTTAATAACTAAAATATAAAACTTAGTGAAATTAAAAATTAGACGCTCCTATGTTAAATCCAACAATATTTTTAACTAAAACACACAAACGTTGAAGAAAGAATCACAAAAAAGTTAGCAGCTCGAATAAAAAGCTATTTGTATATCGCCCAGAAATCCCCGCGCATCGAAACGAAAACAAACAGCGCGAAATTCGAAATTCAAAACTCCCCGACGAAACATATGCATCTCCTCCACGAAAAATTATTAAACCAGTATCCCCGCAAAATCCAGCCCTTATACCCTTCTTCCGCGAAGCGCGCTTGAGATCACAATAGATCCCTCGGATCCTGCCCGGAGAGCTCACATCCGCGCTCCTCGCTAAGAAGCGCCCCAGAGTTCCTGTCTTATCTCCCTTTCTTTCTTTCTCTCCTTTCTGCGAGCGGCCAAGTGCAAGATTTTTATGCGTAAAAGACCGCGCGCGAGAGAGAGAGGGAAGTGCAGGCTTGCCTAAAAACCAGTTTAGTACCAAAGGGAGAGAGAGAGAGAGGAAAGAGCCCGCTCCAAATATAGACAGCGCCGATATTGCGCGGCTGTCCCATATAAGGCTGAATTTGAATCCCACGCGCGCGCGCTTTTCGACTGCGCGCGCTGATTTCCATCTCTCGCCTTAACCTGCCTTTAAAAACGACGAGGCCGGCCTCCGCTCGATTTTATATTCACCCGGCCGTATAATTAATTGTCCCGATGTATACGCGGTGAGGAGCGGCTCTACGCGCTCTCCCCTTGATTGACTATTTTTCGTGAGCGCCGCGCGCGGCATTTTTTACGATCCCGGAGAATTCATTTGTGCGCGCATGTAAATATACACAGAGACGCTCTTCTCTTTTTATCTCGGCTGATATCGTTTTTTCCTTCTCGATTCGGAACGGCTTAAAGCGAGTCAGCGCGAGCAGAGAAAGAAGAAGAAGATAACGACGCGAGCCTGTACACACAGAGAGAGAGAGAGAGAGACGCGGGCCTCAATGCTATCAGATGCTCGCGGCCACTTTCGGCCGCTCTCTTATTAAATTCCGCTTTGGATTTTCAATTGATGTTTAATTCAGCGGCACTTTCATCCTCGCGACTGAATAGAGCCGAGCGCGCGCCCGCTGACGTGTGTATGTACCTGAGTAAATTAAAAAAAAAAAAAAGCGACGCGACTGCTCGTGCTTATTTTTTCGTTCTTTTTTCCGGCCGATGTCCGTAGAAGGATAAGTATTAAAATTTTACGCGTTACGAGAGCGAGGTTGTGAATTATTTTTAATTTTAACTGTCTCCACAGTGTTTAACGTCTATTTCAATAAATTAAAATCGAAAAATTGCAAAGTGTTGAACTATAAATAACGCGAACACACACGGGCTTATCGTAAAAGACGCTATAAATTTCTCATGCAAATGAGCCGTCTGAAATTTACACGTTGACGAAACAATAAAACCGGTATAAAATATTCGATTTAAATTGCGTGAGAATCTTCGGCGTAGGTACAAACCGAAACCGCTATCAAAAAAAAAAAATAAAATAAAAAAGTAACATCGTCAGTTTAGCGCTGGCCCGGTGGGCGGCATCGACATATCGAGAGGAAAAAACTTTAATTTCAATGGATATTTTTACGAGCGAATACGTCGCGCGTCTCAAAGGAGTGTTGAAATTTCAAACGAGTCCCGCTATCCTCGCGGCCGCAGCCGCGTCAATCTAAAAAGCCCGGCGCGTTGAAAACTTCCAGTGTTTATTTTAGAAAAGTCAATTGTTCAAAAATTCGAAGCGCCCGCGCTCGAATTTAAAGCCGCCTCTCTCTCCGTGCATTTAGCCTGACGCGTTGTTTATTCGAGCGATGGCTCCTCGAATGTTGTTCAAATAAACATGGCTGGCACAGTAAATCGACGAGGTCCATGGGCTCTCGAATTAAAATAATCATCGCGCGGGAGCGAGTTTGTCAGCGTTGCTCGGCTTTGGGTTAAATGATGAACGAGCTTTTTGTCGTTGGTTTTGGTTATTTTGAAAGCATTTAAAGATGTTTTAGGAGGACGTGTGGATGCGGAGATGGATTGGAAAAAGTATGTGTGTAGGGGAGTAGAATGTGGTGTTGAAACAATTTTTCAATTAAAGGAGAATGCATCAGTGTTTATCTGTATTAATAGATTGTACTGTATTCACTTAAGTCAAGTGATCTAAATATGTACGAAAATGAGCTAAAATATTGTATACGTTTTTTGTATCTTAAATAATTGATTTGAAACATTCTTGAAGCATTTTTAGAAACATTTAAATAAATTTTTATTACTTTTTTTTATCATACTTAGGATTAACAGTACATTACAAGAGCCTGCATTTATCAGATGTTTATGATAAACAAAACTAAAATGTTAGTAATAAATGCAATTAGGAATTCAAAATTCAGACAACCTGTCAGAGGATAATTTATCTGCAACAAAGCTTGATAATGGTTATTTAATAAGCAAAAAAAATGAAGAAACTTTTAATATATTTTATAAAATATTCTGAGACATGAATTTGACAAATTAATAATTATCAAATATTTTTAAATTTTCTGCGAAAGTATTTGCTAACATTTTTCCAGGCATGATTAAATCGATTGTTCAAGTCATTTTCAATAATTGGTCTTGGTAAATTTAAAAAATATTAATAAGAAAATAAATTGGTTTAGAAAACAAAAGGTAAATGTAGAAAAATATAAAAAAATGTGTGTGCTGAGAGAAACTCTATTTCTCAGGTGAGTAATCCTCACTTCTCCTGTACGAGATCCCCTCCAGTTCTTTCCTTTTTTCGTCATTCTGTCCGTTCTGTTATCCATTTCCTTTTCTCTAATTACCAAACCTACTTCTTTACATCCCTTCCAGTTCGTCCCTTTCTTTGTCAATTCTTTCCTGTCCATTTTATCCATTTCCCTTTCTCTTCTTTCCTAGAAAAACGGCAACATCCCGCAAGTCCTTGAAACCTAGGCTCGAAAAAAAACCGAGTTCTCATCTCAGCACACAAGTGTGGACTCTGAGAGCTCGATTTTGCATTAGTACGAAAAAATCCCAAATTTCGCACTAACGGGGAATCGAACTCGAGTCCGCGATCAGCCTTGACTTGGGAGGCAAGCACCTTACCCCCTGAGCTAAGGACCGATCTGGGTGACCTGAAATTATTCATCGTTGTCATCGGTACCGTGTCAACATTGGCTGACAGTTTGTTTACGTTTAGTGGGCTTCAATGTTTACTTTTTGCGACGGACGTTATGTACGGCCGCTAAAGGAGAATAAACCGAGAGTTTAAGCTACCGGTGAAATTACATTAAGTATTATGCATTTCATTGTGAACTCTAATTAAATAACTGCTGTTTACGTTTTTGTGAGCCTGGTACAATGCAATGTAAAAAATATTTTTGTCTACATTTTACTTGATTTAAAATGACATTAATGAAATGCTGACTCTGCCGGTTTTAATAATTTGAAAAATTTTTAATTTCTCTTAAACTCACCGAAAAATTCAAAACTTGACAATAACTCGTTCCTACTTTACAGACAGACATCGTCGCCGGAGCGCAAAAACTGTTTATATATACCTACACTCCCATGATTGCCGACACCGGTCACCGTGTCATTTCCTTTTACTTACAACAATAGCTCACACGCTTACACATTCACACCTATAAATAGCAACACATACACATTTACTAGTTTCCACGAGGCGTGCACGCTGCATCACAGCGCGCCTATATCAAAAGTAAGATAAAACTCCATTCGCGCGCACGCGTTAAAAACTAAAATCGCAAACTCCATATACATAACCAGCTAACAAAACCGCGTCTCCGTCGATCCTCTACCTCTCCTTCTCCTCCAACCTCTCCTAATTCGCATCTCTTTGTCCCTCTTCGATTTTTCGCATCTCCTTTTTTCTCCTCCCCCCGCGCGCTCGCGCTTCAATCCGCCCAAATTAATTATCGTCCAACTATATATACATCTTCCAGGAGAGCTCTCATTATCACGGCTCATAAAGCAGCCGCGCCGGCTCCCAATGCGAAACAATGACAAGGAGCCGAAGCGACGCGAACGAGCTAGCTATATATATAGACACACGGACGCAAAAGAAGAGTCAGCCAAGAAGGAGCGGGTGCAGACGAAGGGCACGCCGGACAAGGAGGAGGAGGAGGAGGAAAAAAAAGGTAGAAGGATACGCTGTATAAAGAAGGACGAAGAAGGCAAAGGGAGGCGGACTTGTACACATACACGTGTGTGTGTATATATACACAAACAGAGAGAGAATTTCGCAGCGCGCGCGCGGATTTACCTCGTCGACAAGCCATTGATGCGTATCGGCGCGACGGGCCGCCGAGAGGAGGCGAATTTCGTTTCGCAAATAAGCCAATTATGTCAATAATCCCGGGAAATCGTTCGTCTAATCGGATATACATCGTTCGCCCTCTCGACTGGAGGGGGGCTTGCATTCTTCCATCCTCTTTATGGAGGACGCCTGTGTATATATACTTAAGTGTATGTGTACGTATACAGGTGCGCAAGTGCGTTCCTTCGCACGCGTAGTGAGCCGCTTCTTGTATTTCTGCGCGCACGCTGGATCGTTGAGAGCCGATCTAACGATGCGCTCTCGAGCTGATTCGAAAAGGCGCTTATACAAGAGGATATATAGGAGAGGAGTGTGTGTGTGTGTGTATGCGTTAGGAGAGCGGCTTTGGAAAATGGAATAGAGATCGACTGCTTATTATTCCGCGAGGGCAAATTGAAATGTTTACATCGCGGTTACTTTCGGAGCGATCCTGGTGCAGCGATGTGCGCTAGTTTTGTTTCACAGAGAGATACTTTGCCAAGTCGTTATGAGATTCTTGTTTAAAGAAATTGTTAGTTACTATGTGTTTTGAGGAACAAAAGAGTTCTTAATTAGCGAGTATTGAAAATGACACGTCCTTACTACCGGTATATAAAATCGTTCGTTACCGATTTATCCAGCCGTATATATTATGTAAGCCCTTTATTATCGCATTGGAAAAAATTGAAAATACGGCTGTAATTAAAGCGCGCTTACAGTGCGTACTTTATACCCAATTTTATGCGACGAAATTAATTTCTTTTATCGCAATAATTACGGCGTGCTTACAATGCGAATACCACGCGGAAAACACTGTTCCAATGTGTTTTAAATTTACAGCCTTGTAAAATTCAAATTGCAGCATCCAGGCTCATATACCTGCAAATATATCTCGATTTCGGATAAGATTAACGCGCGTTAAGAGTTACATTAACTTTCCCCAGTAAAAACATTATATATCAATCACACGAAATTTCATAAAAATCTATTAAACACAGGTATATATTTAACCATAACGCACGCATCGCCCCCGTAAATCTCACTGCAACCAAGAATCCAACCCCGTCCGCCTCGTTACCTTTTTAATTAAGAAACTTTTCGATAATTATCATCGCAATTTAAACCGAAAAGTTATCACCCTCCCCCCGTAAAAACTTTTCCTTCTGCAAAACCTTCCGTCAGGCTTATTCCTGCTTCCATCCAAGCCTCCATGCGTGAGCGCGCAAGTGAAACGTCGAAAAAACGAACGAGGCCTCGCTCTTACCAAAGAAGAACGCAAAACGCGCGTTTCGCCGGCTAAAGGAGGGAAGTCAAAAAAAGGGGGAGAGAGAGAGAGTGGAAGGGAAATAAGGAGGAGGGAGGGCCCAGGGGTAATTATACAAGCAAACAAGGGGCGGTCCCAGCCAAGATTATAGGGTCCTCTCTCTCGTCCGCATGTTGGCCCTCTAGCCCTCTGTTTATCCCCGTAATTACAGGGCCAACTGGTCTCTCCCTCTCCTCTACTCTCTCTCGCGATGCCAGTTCGGCAAGCAACTATCTCCTCGTTATATACCTGCGCCTGCTTTATGTGCCCGCGAGTTTGCGATTATCGGCCCGCACGCACACTAAGCTCCGGCTCTCCTCGATTATCGCGATTATTGAATTCTTTCTCCGACCTTCCTCTTATATATCGGCAAGTCTAACCGATCCGCACTGCCGATCTCTGTCACTTTTGCGCTTGGATGCCTGCACGCGCCAACATGAGGATGATGTAATCTGCTCTTGTATACCGCTACGCTATGTATACATTGAATTAGCTCGGTAATACACTTGATTACAGGTCTGCGCTCGTCCGTCCACTTCGCGACTGCAACATTGATTCTTCCTGCACAAAGTCCCGTCACGCAAATCGAATACTCCGGCTGTAATTGGAGCGCGATAGCCCGGCGCGTCTCTCCCTCGCCGATATATCTCAACTATAGATATAATACCGGCATTCCTGCAGCAGGATTAGATGTATAAGCACGCGTAGCCAAGTATATCTTGTAAAAAAAAAAGGCAGTCGCGCGACCGGTCGCAGGGCCTTAATCCCGTAAGCGTATACTTTCGCGGATATACATATTTATCCGCGGTGCCGATCGGCCCCGGAGAGCGTAATAATAGAACGAACCTGCTGCGCGCGAGTATAGAGCGCGGGGAAGGCGAGATAAGGGCACCGTAGTGGTGTCCGCTGACCGCTGCTCTCTTCTCTCTTTCTGCACTTAAGGCGATTAGATGTGCGCGCTGGAGGTTCGGTTTCTCGCGCTTGCGTCCTTTTCGAGAAGGGAGCCCGAAAAAGGATCGGAATCGGAGTACGGAGAGAGATAGGTGCGGAAATTTAAGCTCGAGAGCGGCGTGTTGCGAGCTTTTTTTGCGATCGGTGAGAATCGAATTCAGGATGGATGTGTTTAGGGTTAAGGGGGCGAGAGGAGGTAGTTTTCGTTTGGTTAGCCTGGATTTTTCTTGGCTGGGTTGGGGATCGAGTGATATAGTTGTGGGAAAGCACGTGTTTGAAAGTTTTCTTTTGCGATGAGCACAGAGTTTTTTTATAAAGGTATGTTTTGTACTAAATTGTTAGAGTTAAAATATTATTAAGAAAACTACTGTAGACGATTGATACATACCGATTCGTTATACGTGATGTAGAAAATAATAATGCATTGATTAAAAGTTGAAACTTTTTTGGAAATAAAAGATGTTTGAAAATTTTGATACTGAAACAAAATGAAAAATTCATTTTATTATTAAATAGAGAAGATAAATAACAAAATTTCTAGCTTTCAAAAAATTTAACGATAAAAGTTGTACGAATTTGTAAATAAAAATTATTGACCAGATTTCATTTTATTCAGTATTTTTCAAAGAAAAATATTAAATTTTTTACAATATTTTTTAGTGCTTTACACAATTTACTCAATCTAAAATTTTTTACTTTTATCTATACTTTTTTTTCGTATGATTGAATTTTTCCGCAAAGTAAAATATAAACGTAGGTATTGTTTATTTCAAATACCAATGTTAAATATAAAAACTTTTTTTTTTGCACATGTATAAAATCATACATTAAATATGTAATTTAAAAATAAAAATTTAATACTATATAATAATAAACATAAGATTTAATAATTACAATACTTAGATTTCTCAGCTTTACTTCGACTTATCATTCGACTTTGCTCACCGTAGCGCACTCTCTTGAGAAACCACAGCACTAACATACCCGTTTCTTTCATCTGAAATCGTAAGATAAGTAGGTATGTATTATACTTTCAAATAAGATATTTGTATTACACGTTCAAAAAAGATAGTTTTTTATTTTATAATAATATAAAAATGTATTAAAATATACAAAAAATCATAATAAAATAATGAATGGATTTTTAATGTTTATATAATTAAAAAAAAAAAATATTTAATAATAAAGAGATGTACATACGTACGTAATAAAAACTTATGGAGCAAACATAAGTATAAATAAACAAAACAAACAATTCTTTTTTTACTTATCCTTTATTTCCTCATCATAATCACATTTGGAATTTCATCTTCCTTTAGATCCTCAAACAGTCGTGGCTCTCCGTCGAGACATACTCAACGTCGAGCTTACATGTTTCCTTAATTTCATTTTACCATTTTTTTTTATATTCCCCTTCGAAATGCGGAATCAACATAGTAAAATACACGGTATACAATTTCATTCACAAGCGTGGTAAAGAATAAACTTGCGCGTACAGCGATTCGATGCTTTCGCCTTTCAGGATACATACTTCACGACATAATGTGATATACATATCGCAATTATTATATATTTACAATTGGTAATACGTTCGATATTATAGTTTTTTTTTTCTCTTCCTACAATGGTCCTCGATAGTCGAAGTTACTCTTTCTTTCGGGCTTGCGCACGGGCCTCGTCTTTCTGTCTCCTGCATTCGCGCTTAGTCGCCCTTTCCCAGCGCGCTTAATTAATACAAAAATGTTTATGTTTATTATGTGTACGCTTAGATTTGGAAGTCGGAAGGAATCTTTTTTTTTCTTTTTCTGTGCGAACGTTTCCTTGCAGCTTAGATCGAACGCTATTTCAGACTAATGAAGTTGATAATTTGATAAAAGTAACGAAATAAAGAAAATGCCTTCTACAAATCTAAACGAAAATTATTTAATTTTAACTATTTTATAAATCTAATAAAATGTATCAATTTTCCATAAATTTAATTCTCGCTTCATAATAACAAAGGTCGGCACACCAAAAAGCTGCGCATCAATTAAAAAGCTACAAGCAGAAAATTTCAATTCAGCAGCGATCCGATCTGGCGTACACAGAAACGTCCTTAAAATGCAGTCAACGAGTCGTAGGTATACACACACCAGCTCCCAGCAGCGAGTCTCCCTGCCTCGGCGAAATTTCATCGTCTTATACATCGCGGATAAATCTCCAAGGACTCGAGCCCCCGCGTCTTTTTTGATTCTCAGTGCTGCTTTAATAGATAATACACGCGAAATGCTCGGATACAGCGTTGATTATAAACGTTACTTCAAACCGTTCGGCGTCGCGGCCGACTCTTCTCTTCATGCGATTATACGTGGGTAATAGAGGAGAATCGCTTTCCCGCGGATTAATACACAACAAGCTTATAGTGTACACAACGGCGCGCGAGCGCGCCTCGAAAATTCAAAAGCGTCAACTCCTTCCCATACACGATAATCGAGAGAATGAAAATTCTATCTTGCCTCCTCCTCCTCCTCGCTTCTCTCTCTCTCTCTCTCTTCCTCTCACTCTCTCTCTCTTCGGTGTACACAACTTCAGGCCATTACCTCTTTAGGAGAGAGAAGAGCGAGAAGAGATAGGCGGATAGTATGAGAGAGAGAGAGAGAAAGAGAGTGAATACATATATATAGAGAGAGAAAGAGAAGCGTGTGCTTTTCGCCGCAAGGAAGACTCGCCTTCTTCCGTTATCTCTTATACCGTGTATATAAACGCCGAGCTCGAGCGCCTCTCTTCTTTCTTTTTTTTTTTCGTTACAAGGGGCCCCCTATTATTTCTATAAAGACGCTATCTTCCCACACACGAAATTCAAGAATGAAAAAACGAGCCGCCGAGGAAAAAATGCCGGCCGGAGGAAAGAGCAGATCAGATAAGGGGCAGACTAGACAGCTGTTGATTAAATATATATACGCGCGCGCGCGAGAGAGAGCGAGGATGAGCGGACGGACACTTGTTAGATTTATATATATGTACACGTGTGCGTGTGCGTGTGTATGCGAGCTTTAGAATTTCGAGGCCGGCAGCTCTCGAAAATTTTATAATGCGCGCGTCGGCTTGAACAAACAGAGATCGGATCTGCGGCGAGATCGGTGTAATTTTTGCGAGCTGTGCGAATCGGCTGCCGGCCAAATCCGATTGAATTAGAACCAACTCGACAGGTGGCACGCTCTTTGCTTCTTTTTTAATAGCTACCTTCGTATCGACTATGTTTGTTTGGCTGCTACTTATTTTTCCATACTGTATAAGAGAGAAACAGATGCGTTGATTGCTATGTTTGCGATTCTTCTTTTCAGATCTGAATTGATTATTGATGAAAATAATAAATTTATAGATTATACGTATGTCAGATCGAGAGATTAACAAATTTAATCGGTGATGTACAACTACACTTATTAAAAATGTAACATTTATATATCTGATTTACTAACATAACCATATAAAAAAGAACAAACAATTTAGAGGTTTATAAATAAAGACATAAAATAACAAATTTTAATAATAAATTATAATATACGATAAGTCAAATTTAAATTAACAAAGTACGTGCTACAAATTCTAATAATATTTCTCAAAGTCTATAACAATTTTTAAAAACCCTTACAATAAAAATGTATGTCTTCTTAAATTCATTTTAATAATTCAAAGAAGTAAAAAAATAATTTATATTAAAGAGTTACTCTTTCAGCGAGGCTGCGATGTGGAATTCGCTACGTACTTAACATAGTAAAGGCAAGAAGTTTTTCATATTCAATTATCACTGGCTTTCAAAAAACAACAAATTATTTTTTTCACTTAAATCAAACCGACCAGCATAAGAATAATTTTAAAAAATCACGTTCGCTAATGCAAACAAAAAAATTTTATATATACAAATTATTTACATCAGATCCAAACCCGAAGATCTAACGTGAAATTGAAAACAAATAAGAAACACAGGGATCCCTTTCCAGAAAGAAGAGCTCGCGCTTCGCTTACAACAGGCTCGTTCGACTTTACGACTCGCCGCTGCACATAGCCACACCCGCGCATAACCGAGAGCATCGCGCGCGTGCAGAATGACGCACGCGCCCTTTTTTTTATAAGAAATTTGGCTGGATTTCGAGTATTGTCCATTGTACATGATATATATGGGCGCAGGTAGTAGACGTCTTCGCTCTCCGATTAATTATAAAACAAAAAGATCTCGATTATACACAATGTGCATGCACGGTATACAGGTATATAGTACGACGAGAGTGGGGTTGCCTTTGAAAATAGACTTGCAGCGTTGTCCTGTTGTTTATCCGTACATTATTATACTTAAAAACTAAACGAGCGAGTTCAATTCACGTTACGAGATTACATGTTTTTATCATTTTTAGGCACACATCATTTTTTTTTTTTTATTATTCACGAAGGTACACGACATGTTTATTTGTTTCCTTTCTATAGGTCTATATCCACAAATTGCCCTGGTTCGTCGTTTGCACTGTATAGGAACGATTGCGCCAGGCAAAAGCGAAGAGACTTGTTGTTTTTTGTATAAATGACGATTAAAAAGTATATGTTAAGAGCACGACGATCGAACTCAAGACGATAAACCACTCTGATTCTCTTCTCAACAAAAATAACAAAGCTTATATTTACATATGTATATGCTGATGTGTATATATGAGAAGCGCGCAGGCTGCACAAACGTGCGCGCTTGATCGAGCGCTTAATAATTAAGGTGTCGATGTACGCAGAGTTCAAAGTTTAATGAGGAGCAATGCCACGCGAGCCTTTGGAAAAATATCCATTTTATTTTTTTCTTCTCTAACTTCGTATTTATACAGTTGTTTTGTACAATTCGATTAGACCGGCTGTCATTTAAAATTGGCCGGGTTTACTTTTAAAAATATGTTCTAGTATTTTTCTTTTAATCTCTAATGATGACTATTAGCTACGAATTTTTACTCTTAGATAATCTCTCGTTCGACGTCATTTTTCCTTAATAAACTTTGATTAGGTACCATGAAGCTTATCACTTAATGAAGCATGACTTTTTTGTTTGTGAATATATCGTGCGAAATAATTTCATCCATTGGTGTATTAAAATAAATTTGCTACTACAACGACAGCAAATCATTCGGGCGATGATTAACTGGTCTTCTAATTCAAAGCTTCAATAAAGTATTTTCATTAATTTAAAATAATCGATGAAAATCTTTGATTTTAACTGAAATAATTAATTAAAATAACAATTTTACATTTTAACTAATTATTTACTAACAAGTTTAGCGCATAGATGACTTTACTTCACAAAAGCTTTAAATATACCGTAAAACGTACATTGCCAGTTAAACGCAAATTCATATAATGAAGAGTTGCTTTCACAGGTCTCGATATCAATTAAACGTTTAATCTTATCTTCTTAATACATAAAATTCATTAGTCTCAAACAGCGAAAAAACTTTTTACTTAATATACAAACATTGTTGCTTTTAAGATTATTTAAAAAAAAATTTTACAAATCAGTCATATATTTTTTTTTCTCTATAAAAAAATCAACGTCAATAAATTTTTAAAAAATTATAATTTTATCTTCTCATATGTCACCGGTTTTTCATTGTAGTTCAATATTCTAAAATCAAAGTTAAGGAATGTACAAGATAAGAGCTTCTTCCTTCAGCTTCCGTAGCTCCTAGAAATCAATATTTAGTGAAAGCCTGCCAAAAGAGAAAGAAAGCCGAGACCTGCAAAACGAAATTGGCAACGGTATCTCGCTAAAAAATTCGTCTCTCCAAAGCAGTCGTATTGTACATTATCGATTCGTTGCTATACAATAACGGAATCACCGGAGATTCGCATATGTAGTACCAAAGAAACGCATGTGCGCATAGACGACGGAACGTCCGTTATATCGTCACAATTTCCTCTTTTATGTGTAGCCATTCTACAGCATCCACACTCTTAACTTAAAAAACTTTCTATACGATACGTTCCACTTTTATGCGCACTTATGTATAAAGTATACTATATTTATTTCACGCGCAGGAGGTTCGACAGTGAACTTACTTCGTTAAACTTAGTGGAATTCAATGTTGCTATCTAAACATACTCGAGCCTAAGCGATCATTTGAAATGAATGTACAGAGATATATGTAATATTTACAAAAACGAAGTCAATATGTGTAAATAAGATGCTCTCGGAACTCGTATTGCTCAAGAAGGATATCTATTTTCTTTTCAAACCAATGAGTATGCAAACTACATTCATATACCTTCTTAAATTAAGGACGGTTTTCAAGCAGATCTGCGACGTTTTTTTTTCCACTTTTACACCAATGAGATATTTTAAAAATAATTGTTTCTACTTTCTTCGCATTGCTTTTTTCCTCCATAAATATATATGTATATATGTATATATGTATATGTATATGTACGACCGTATATAATATATGTATAATTATGCATAAACCTTATGCATAATGCTAAACGTCTAGCTAAAACGGATTGAGAGCGTATTTCGGTTCGCAACCGTTAACTTATTAGAGTATTCGTGTTCCACATTGAAGCTTCTCTAGCGCGTCTCTGTGTTTATTCCTCGACCGCGCAGCGCTACGCGTTATTCCAAGTTTCAAGCAAGACTACCGCACTTTTACTTTTGTTTCGCTTTACAAAAATACTCTTCGCCCTCCGAACGTTGTGTATAAGAAAGGATAAAATCAAATGACAGTCTAATCTCGTTGACTACGTATGTCTCTGTTAGTTTCATTGTCCCCCCATTACCGAGCGGTGCGTGCTTCGATTTTCTCTAATCATGAGAATTAAGATGAGTGTCCCAGTAGCCGAGTGCATTCAAAGTAGCACTCAGCCAGCGAATAAACAATTCACGTTGAGCGACTACTGATCACTGGCTAAGTAAAAGCATTTTAAAGTAATTTAAGTATATAAAAGTTTAGAATTCGCGACTGATAGGTCGTGTTACATTTGTTTTTATTAAATTATCTCTATTTTGTGAATGGAAACGAAAAATAGTAAGAAATGAAATAGTTTTTAATAAAAAGTTGATTATAAATATGAAAGTGAACTGTTATTGCAATAATAAATGTATACGTAAGAAAATAGTCATAAATATTATTAAATGATAATTTTTACATACTTGTAATTAAGCATAACGATATCACTACATTAAACATTCATCTTGTGTATTAATCTTGTATCAAAGACACAGCACGTAATTTATAGAGTAAACTCTTTGGCTCATAGCGTGATTTGTAATCGACCCTTTTTCAAAATAGAATCAATATCAGTTAGGATTCAATCATATCGTGGTGGTTGTCAAATTGGCGAATAAAAAAAGAGATTAAATCATTTTTAAAATGATTCTCGTATAAAGTAAAACTTACGCGTACGTACTTTTTAAAACCTTAAGGTTTCGTTTTTTTAAGATCGATTCTCAATCTCCACAATCCCCGTCATCACATTTTAAAAAAGACGTGTAAAGATTTAAAAAACTACCGAGATTCCCTCCCATAATATAAGTGATAAGACGGCGCCCGCAGAGGAAACTTGGCACCAAAATGAGTACTATAACGTACGTATTTCCTCCGTCGTGACGCAACACAATCAGCGAATTGTATATTTCAATTTATGCGGTTAGAAAGTTTCATTGACGGCTTTTGAAATTCAATGCAAACTCAATTAGAATCTTACGACCGGTACAATGAACTTTTTCACAACTTCCGCAGTCGTAAAACAAAAAAACTCCTCAACACGCGACTCAAAACATTTCAATAAAATATTTTTTAATACAACAAACATTCAATAAAAACAAATTCTTTATAATCAACAATTCAACAGCAATTATTGCAATAAATTACTATTCAGTTTCAATATCCCTCTCGAACTTCCATGCCTTAAATCTAAAACGCTAAAACGACGATCTTAACCGAAAAAGAAAAACATCAAAGCCTCGCGTCTAATGAAACTTTCTTACCTAAAAGCCCGCTTCTCGCGCAGAGCATCTTTCGCCTAAAGCATAAATACAATTGTATACTTTTCCGAAGCTCCCCCCTTTTTGAAAATGCTTACGAAGCGCCCGACTGCGAGATCTGAGCGACCATCTGCTGGAAGCTCGTCGTCCCGACGTAGGTCGACACCTGGCTAATACTGTTGAAGAGCGCGTCCGCCTGCATGTTCTCAGGCAGCCTCGTGAGGAACTGGGCTCCCCTCACAAAATCCATCCCGAGCAGCTCGTCCTGGTAGAGATGCAGCACGCCGAGCGCCGTCCTGAAGAGGAACTCGTCGCCGTCGCGCAGAAAGACGTCCCAGACGCGGCAGGCGACGTCCAGGGGCATCGCCTTGGCGTAGATCGTGTAGAGCCAGTCGAGCAGGTACAGATCCGGGCTGAGGCCCGAGGCGAGGAAGTGCGCGTAGACCTTGGGCAGCCTGTTGGCCAGGGCGCTCGAGTAGGCCTTGTAGTAGGCGCTCATGCGGCGCTGGTCTAGAGTGAAGGCCGCCAAGTGGCAGGGCCGGTTCAGCAGGTTGGCGAAGCAGGTGAAAGCGTCGGGTGCGTCCATGTTGAGCGAGAGCACGGCCCCGATGAAGCTCATGCCCTGGACGTAGCCGATGTCGGGCCTGTAGACGGCGTAGGCAGCGAGGACGCCCTGCAGGTTCTCGGAGAGCGGCCCACCGTCCTGGAAGACGCAGAGCGTCGGGAAGGTGCGCGCCACGTCGAGCTTGATGCCGGCGAGGGCCTCGCTCTGCTGGTTGGCCATCGCCCGGTCCAGGCACAGCTTGTACAGATTCCCCGTCACGTTCAGACTGTTGGGGATGGCCAGCTGCCAGACCCGGCCCCGTATGCTCGGCGGCAGGCCGCGCCACCAGAGATCGCGCACTCGACGCGAGTCCTTGAGGGCCTCGAAGCGAGGTAAGACCTGGCTCGTCCACGTCTGCGAGTCCTCGGCGAGTCGCTCCTCTTCGCGAAGCTGCTGCTCCCGCTGGAGTCGGCGCTCGCGCTCCTCTCGCTGCTCGCGCTTGCGCGCCGCCTCCAGGATCGCGTTGTACTGACGCCGGTGGTTCTCCTCCTCCAGGGCGCTCTTGGCTGGTAGATTGGCTGGACGACACTGCTGGATGAGAGCCAGGCTGCCGCCGATTTTGTCCGAGTTGCGAGACGGACTGTTGGCCACCGGAGACTTTGGCTGCTGCAGCTGCTGCTGCGGTTGCTGCTGAGGCTGAGGCTGGTCCTTGGCTTTCCAGGAGAAGACGTTCTTCATGAAGCTGGAATTTAGTGGCCATAGCTTGTTGGACTTGCCAGGAGAGGTCTGCGCCTGGTCCTCGCTACCTAAAAAACTGTTGGAGGGTGAGCACTCGCTCAAAGAAGATACGGTGCTGCTGCACGAACGAGGCAGACTGCCCCTTGGGCTGTTGCTTCCACTGTTCTGCAGTTCCTCTTTGACAGAGTTTGAATCTACGTCTATTCGTGCTCCCAAGGATTGTAAGGAGTCACCTGAGCGAGAGAAGTCATTGGGTACCTGTGTTTCGTCTAATGAGTATATTTGTTTTGTTGTTGGACTGTAAGCCAAGGACATGCTTTCTAGAGCTTCGTTTAAGCTTGCCCCTGCGACGCCCACAGAAACAACGTTCCCAGCATCGTACCATTTGTTCTCTCGAATGTGCACACATAGAGCCTTGGTCTTGGCCTTAGTTGTTACGGGTGCTATGTCACAGGCCAAAGCTTCGTCGTTCTCTATGCTGTTGCAGCATATTGAATCGCCGTTGAGAGAAACAAGCTGCTGCTTACCTATCTTTGGTGCACCATTGATGTAATTGTTGGACTTGACGGAACGAGATAAACGAGCACCATTCTCCTCTCCATTCTTAATGGGGATAGTGGCAGAACCACCTCCACCATTCTGCGCCTGAGCCGGAGGAGTTTTCATGTTATCAAATGAGAGCTTGCTCACCTTGTACCAGTCATTCTGAACCTCTTGGAAGCTACCTCATTCCAGGCCATATCATTGCTACTCTTCATGTTCGACTTCTAAAAGAAAAAAAAACATCGCAGATAAAGGACAAAGCCATTACCGAGCACACGTGACTGACAGCTGTCATTAATAAATCTGTCATCCAACTCGCGACTAGCCAAACTATCGTCTTACCTCAATGCCTCGTCGCGTCGCAGCACGCTGATATGAATGAGAAGGGAGCCCTTCCACGGCTCCAGACGGAGATAACGATTGAATTGATCTCGACGGCTACGTCCGTTGTTGTCTATGCAGACTATCGCTCACGCATGCTGGAAAAAAAGCTGCGCAACTCGCGCCTGAGATTCTCGGGCTCGGCCGGTACTCGCGCTCGTTTTCACGCCCGCACTTAGTCTGCGCAGCTAACATTTGTCCCCTGGGAGGCGCGAAATGCACACGCGACGACGAGCTCAGCGAAATCGAGGCTCGAGCGGCCTAAACCGAGGCACTTTCGCCTGCATCCTCATCCATGGGCGAAGCCATTTCTTCAATTCTTGGGGAAATTCCATAGACGTGGCGAAATTCCCTAGCTGGTTTAGTTATAGGGACTTGAGTGGCTTGCGTATTTATGTTTGTCCTTTTATTTTGATTTTTTTATCTTATTTTTTATTTTAATAGATTTGTCTTTTTTATCTATGTGACAATGTCAATGAATTGTTATAGATATCGGTGGCAAGTTTTGTTACGTATTTAAGGTTAGAATCTATCGTGAAAATTCCCTAGATCATTTAGGGTGAGTTTGTTAAAATTCCCAGAAATTTTTAAATCTTATCTTAATTTAATGAAAATTTATGTTTTTCATTTTAAATTTCAAATACCTACGTAGAGAAATAATTTGCTCATTATATTTTTAAATGTAATACAACAAAAACTCAAAAGCTAAGAATTGTTTTGTTTACTTACATTTTGAAATTATTTCCAACATAAAGAGAGAATTATAAGATGTAAATTATTTATTTTTTTGTTTATCTTTCAAAAAAATATTGTAAATAAAAATATTAAGTATATTTATTTTTTAATACTATTTGTTATTAAAACAAATATCTAAGGTTATTATAAAATTCTGAAAAATCATTAATATTGTTTTGACTTTAAGAAAATATTAATCAGTATAAAAATACCTGTACACAATATAATAAATAACTCATATTTCTAAAAACATAGACAACCTCTAATAACAATTAGAAAATTTGAATAATTCACTAGGAGAAAGTCGATTTCACAATAACGAGCCCACAAGCCAAGCAATGCTACCAGCACTCTCCAACGTCAGTTCTTTCACTGTGTGCTCAGACAGTCGCGGAACAGACACACACCACATACACACGTTATTTTGGTACACAACACACCCAAAGAACCAGCAGCAGCATCAGGCATCGGATCGCAGGGCGAAATCGCGCGAGTGGCCAACGCGCGCTACGAACAGCTGATCGGGAAATGGAAGGTCATAGAACGTTGCTGCGAAAGCTCGAGTGACGGGGAAAAATCAGTGCGCTTTTTTCCGGATCCCGCTCCGCCGCGAGCCGTTTCCGCCGCCGAGTGAGTGCAGAGCAGCAGAGAGAGAGAGCCAAGGCCAGCCAGTCGCAGCGAGCCGCTCGGATGTACGCGCTTAGCGCGACTCGCTTTCCACGTTCGGGGCCCCTGTAACAGATGTTTTTCGTGAGAAATGTCACAAATTGATATCAAGGAGCTGTTCGACGAGAGCAGGTGAGTCCAAAGCGCCGCGTGACGTCAGAGCCAGATTTATTTAAAGCGCCCTTGAGATTATCCGACAACTTGCTCTGGCAGGCTTCCCGAGCCGAATCGCCTTAGGCGCCTTTTTCCTTTTTTTTTTCCCTGTCCCTCCTCATTGTTTATGCGACGCACGCCATTTTATTTTTGCGCAAGACACTGCAATAATGCAATAAATAAATTTTCCTATCGCCCGCGTCTGCTTTTTTAGTCAATGTTTATGAATGGACGTTTTTTCTTTGCTTTTTCAGATTTCCCAGTGGATGGAAACTCTTGTCGATCCTGATTTACGTACCCATAGGACTGGTGCTCGTTCTACTTAGGTTTCTTGTTTGTCTGCAATTGTGGCTTTTCGCTACACTCTTGCCCGATTGCCAGACTCTGCGCTCATTTTTAAACCGAGGTCTTGCCTTTGTGTTTGGAATTATTGTGAATATTCACCCAGATGGAGAAAAGAGAGATGAGCAGACACGGATTGTTGTTGCCAACAACATCTCTGCACTGGATGATTTTGTTCTCTCAACGACTGCAAAAACGGTGACACCGAGTCTTTCAAACTTACCCGATTCAATGAGCAATGCCCTTGGACTACAAAAAATGGATATGAGTAGCAAGGATGCTTTGGTTGCAGAAATTAAACGCTTTTTGCCCACCTCTAAAACGGGAATTGCTCTGCAACCTGAATTTAGTGCTACAAATAGTCGTAAAGCATTGCTAAAATTCAACACATGGCCTTTCAGTATAGAGTCGTCTGTTCAGCCTGTTGTTCTTCAAGCTTGCAGACCAGAATTTGTTGACATACGACTTACTTCTGTTGCCTCAACTTGGTGGACGGATGTAATGTGGTTCATGTTTGTTCCTTACACAATTTTTACTGTAAAATTTCTTAAAGTCAAGAGGAATGCTGATGCTGATGTTCTTGTAAGAGAGGTGGAAAAAGAGATTGCTCAAATCTTAAACATTGAAACAAGTGTGCACACAGTTTCAGACAAAACCGAGTATGAAAAGCGCTACATAATGGAAAAAGTTCACAATAGAAGTCCACAAAATCCAGGAATGGCAAATTCACAAATTGTTGCCAGTATTGAAATGCAAAGAATGGCAAGACAAGTTAGTGAAGTTCTTCCATTGGTACCGCACAATGTAATACTTAGAGATCTTTGTAAGTATAATATGTTTACTTGATTCATTTTTTAAATTTAAATTAATCTCAATATTTCAAAACACACAAGTTCAAATATTGTGATGAATGTACATAAAAATTATTAACTGTAAATTAATGTATTTTTAAACTATGTTGTGTTTAAAAAAAATGTTGAAATATTTTGTATTAATGATAACTTAGCAAGTAATTTGAAATAAAACTAAAATTTTATTTTTATTGTACAGTAAAAACTAGAAATGTCGATGTGACGATCACCAACATTCTTGATGGCATAGTTACTTATACACCAGAGCCAGTTCCCACCACAGCGACACCAAGCAGTTCAAGGAGCAAACCTAGTGTACCTGCACCAAATACAGGCAATGCCAGTTCTTCAGTTTTAACGTTTCAAGAAAGAAAAGCAAAAATGATTGCCGAAGCAAGGGAAAGGTATATTCAGAAACACGGATTAAAAGACTGTTGACGCTATTACTGCTGCGCCATATTCGAGAACAAGTGTATAATATGCGTTTTTTGCTGTAATGTATTTACTATTACATCTCACGAATACAATATTCTTATTTGTAATTCAATAATTTTTCTTAAATTGCATAAAAACCTTTTACTTAATCTTGAATTTATTGGCCACTTGGTATTTGGAAGACTGTGCATGGAAGACGATAACAATTGAGTATCATGGTTTTGAGAATAACTTTAACTTTATTTCTTATAAAATGAGTATTAATTTGTTGATAATTTTTGTATTTAAGGGAATGTGAAATATTTTTTCTGATAATCATGTTAAACAAAGACTTGAAAACTATAGTACAGAATTTTATAATTTTTAAAATCTCAAAATGTTTTTACATTTATTATTTTTTTTTACAAATTATTGAATATTTACATGTAAAAACAATTTATTTACATGTAAAAACTTTAAATTTCATGTATTTGATAAAGTTTTGTTAATGGATATAATTAATTATTTTGATGTTTACAATGCAATATACTTTTAAAAATTATAAAATACATGTACATACAAATAAAATAATGTTATTCGTATTGTTGAATAAATTTGTGATGAAAAAATAAATTTCTGCTGTATTTCACATCCCTATAAATATTTAACAGATACATGATTAAAATAATTGTATTGTCAATAGTTATAAAACTGTTTTACTGCTTGAATTTGCAGTAATTATTGATAAATAACTTATTAGTACAATTATTTTTTACACTTGTATTCAGAAATAATCTTATACTAGCTTCTATGATATTTCATTGCACAATTATTGTCTTGTAGGACATCAAGTAGCTTAAATAGACAATCATAACAATTATTTATATTCTATAAGAAAAACTATTCACTATGCTAGATTAATTCATAATTTTTTAAGCAACTTATTACAAAGTTACTTAAAAAATTATTTTCTTATATATATTTTCACAGATATGTGTTAACTTTAACTGTGCTTATCACATACATTTAAATCTCATATTTTTCTTTTATCAATGAACTAATTCAAGATAAGAGCTGAGGTATACTGTTGATCCTTGTACAGTAAAAAAGTGTAATTTAAAAATTAATTTTTTTATAAAAAAATCTTTATGTAAATTTTAATGAAGGCTTTATGAAAGCATATAAAGAAATAAAAAAACTCATAAAAAATTTTTTATTTGATTAAAAAAGTGTAGATACTAGTTAAATAGAAAACCTATAAAAATATTTGAAAATCTAAATTAGATTTAAAACAAAATTCTATAACAAATTATCATAAAGTATGCATTCTTTCCATAAATCTCTGATAATTCACCCTTCAATGCTGTACATTCCCAATACAAACATATTTGATATCAACATATTCATCAATACCATGGCTTGAACCTTCTCTTCCAATTCCAGATTCTTTTACTCCACCAAAAGCTGCTTCTGTACAAGAAATTAATCCTTCATTGACACCAATCATTCCCATTTCCAAATTTCTTGCTACTCTAAAGATCTGCGAAACATCTCTTGAGAAAAAGTATCCTGCTAATCCAACAGATGTTTCATTTGCTCTCTGTAAAACCTCTTCCTCATCTTCAAATTTATGTATCACAGCAACAGGTCCAAAGATTTCCTTGCTATATATTTCCATATCTCTAGTAACATCAGTTATCACAGTAGGTGCATAAAATAGAGGACCCAGGTCTGATAAATGTTTTCCTCCACAATGGATAGTTGCTCCCTTTGCTTTTGCATCATTAACAAGATTGCTGACTATTTTGAATTGACTTTCTTTGATCAAAGGTCCATGTGTATTACCCTTTTTACTTCCATCACCCATCTTTATTTCACTCTCTATTTTAGTTAAATACTTGCACACAAATTCATCATATACTTTGGAGTGCACAAAAAATCTATTAGCAGAAATACAAGTTTGTCCTGAATTTCTAAATTTACTGGCAATTGCACCAGAAGCTGCTAAATTTATGTCAGCTGATTCAAAGACTATGAAAGGTGCATTTCCACCTAATTCAAGACTCAAGCGTTTCATTGTATTAGCACACTGTCTGTACAATATTTTTCCTACTGCAGTGGAGCCTGTAAATGAAAGAGCACGAACTTTTGGATTATTACATAGTTCCTGACCAACAGCTACTGAATTCTCTAAACTTGTTGTCAAAACATTAATAGACCCAGCAGGAAAACCAGCCTCTTCTGCTAAATGAGCTAGAGCTAAAGCTGAGAGTGGAGTATCTTCTGAAGGTTTAATAACGCACGTACAACCAGCTGCAAGAGCTGCACCAGCTTTCCTTGTTATCATAGCATGTGGAAAATTCCATGGAGTGATGAAAGCAGCAACACCAACTGGCTGTTTAATTAAAAACAGCTCTCTGTTTTTAAATGGTGACTGGAGGACTTCACCATTAATTCGTCTAGCTTCTTCAGAGAACCACTCAACAAAGGAATTACCATATCTGATTTCTGCTCGAGACTCATCCAAAGATTTTCCATTTTCTTTGGTCATTATTTCAGCTAATTCTTCAGCATGTTTGACCATTAGATTATACCAAGATCTCAACAACTCACTACGTTCTTTAGCAAGCGTTTTACGAAAAGTTTGAAATGATTTGTGTGCAGCATCAATAGCTAAACGAGTATCTGTGACATCCATATCAGGGACACATTCAATTGTTGAGCAATCTACAGGATTGAGAACAGGAAATGTCTTGCCGCTGGTGGCACTCACCCATTTTCCATCCACATATGCTAAATTCTTCTTGCTGCTCATTGATCTGCATAATGATTTAGAGGATTTTGTAAGACTTACTTGAACTGCCGAAAGTCTGGACAACATTTTGTTTAATTTAATTCCTGAAAAAATACATAGTGTAAAAATATTTATAAAAATTTTTCAGATTGTATTGTATGTTAAATAAATACAATAGAAATAATTTTAAGAATAAAAATATAAAATACAAATAAAATAAATCTTCTGTCTGTTGTTAAAAAAAAAAAATTATATGAATTGAAAGCCCACTATTTCTCTTGATATTACAGTCAAAATTATTGATTTTTACAATCTAAAACTGCAGAGCCAAAACACAAATATATCTTAATGATAATGCACTTATTTATAATTAATCTAAATATCTTTACAACGAGATTTTGTATAAATTCAATATCGTAATTTTAAAATTAATTCTACAAAATTAATTTATACTAAAGCTCTATATCATAAATTAAAAAGTTTAATTCACGAAACAAAAATGACGTACAAGCCACTCAGCACACCCGCAGCAATCACGGCACAGTAAATCTAGCGTCAATTGTCAATGTCATATCAATGTATAACGATTACATACCCCTCGGTCAATGGAATTTCGCGAGTGCTCAGCTCTCTGGAAAGGCAGCTTTCAACGTAGCAAAAAAATACCCGCACGCTTAGTTCGGTCGCTTTTTCTCGAATAAAACGAGTCGCGGCTCCACCCAGGCTTTATGAGGTGCTTTATCAATCCTCGGCGAATTAGCTGTTGGTCAACAACAAAACAAGCAGACGACTCCTTATCGTCCGCTTATCGTTCTATCAATTATGGCTCCTCCGTATGCGCGCGTTGCAGTGGTATAACTATATAGATGCGTTTTGTAATACCCTGTAATGCCGCTAGACGGCTAGAAACGGCTTAGTGGGATCTGGGAGTCTGGGACTAGCCTGATCTGTGCTTTTTCCATGCCGTCGGCGTCGACAGTATATATATGTATACGAGTGCAGAAGAGTAAATAGTATAAACAAATATGCTCGTTTAGATTTTTAGGTTTTATTCGACAAGGAAATATGAGTGGAAACGCAAAAAGAACAATTTACGTAGGTCTGTAGTAATTTAATTTTTTTTTCGAATACGCCTGCTCTTCTGAGTTTGGAACGTTTTTATAGAACGTTTTTATGAATTGACTGGCGTAGATAGTTTTGTATTTATAAATTATTTTATCAATTAAATTTTTACGATAAACTAAAAAATACGTATTAGTTTAACGATGCAGTTAAAAATTTTTATTACCTAAAATAAACACAATTATACTCTTAATAAAAATTGAAAATAAGTGCTACATAACCTCTGTTATTTAAATAGTATATTTTATTTATATTAATAAACTTATCAATTTTATTAATACTAATAAAATAAATTGTTTTATATAGAAAAATATTTATCCTTAAATATGTTGAGTTTATTCTTAATTGATCACAACAGCTTTTTCAATAATTTTATCACTTAAGCAAGATTATTTTTCAATAAACATAAGCCTAATAATACCAAGATAAAATAAAAAATGCGGTAATGTTAAATTGCTGAAAATTGTTAAAAGAAATAATATATGTTACAATTGCATATTTATAGGTGGATTAGCAGAAGAAGTAGATGAAAAAATATTAAATGCAGCTTTTATTCCATTTGGTGAAATAGTGGATGTTCAAATTCCTCTAGATTATGAATCCGAAAAGCACAGAGGATTTGCTTTTATAGAATTTGAAACTGCAGAAGATGCGGCTTCAGCTATAGACAACATGGTAAGTTTGCACAAAAGATAAATTTGGCGACACATACAAAATCTTATCAAAGATTCCTTTGTGGCTTTAAGATAAACATATTTTTTTATCATCTATAAATAGAACGACTCAGAATTATTTGGGCGCACAATCAGAGTAAATATAGCCAAGCCGCAAAAAATTAAAGAAGGTTCTTCCAAACCAGTTTGGGCTGATGATGTTTGGCTACAAGAGCATGCAGGTGAAACTTTAGATGTTGGTGATGAAACAGCTAAGCCAGTTGAAGATGCCTCAAATAAAAAAGGAAAGCAAAATCCACAAGTGTACTTTGATATTAATGTTGGTAAACAAGAGCTGGGTAGGATAATTATGATGTTAAGAGC
Source organism: Eupelmus urozonus (assembly GCA_900480035.1). Classification (NCBI taxonomy): domain Eukaryota; kingdom Metazoa; phylum Arthropoda; class Insecta; order Hymenoptera; family Eupelmidae; genus Eupelmus; species Eupelmus urozonus. The sequence goes on along the minus strand of UELX01001533.1, from coordinate 1,649 downwards.
AGATATTGTTCCAAAGACTGCAGAAAACTTTCGTTGTCTGTGTACACATGAAAAAGGCTATGGTTATCAAGGCAGTACATTTCACAGAATCATTCCAGAATTTGTATCCTTCTAAGTGAAATTTAAAAAATTTATTTTATTTTTTTAGTATGTTTTCTAAATTTGTTTTTAATATATTTTATAACAAATTAAAAAATAATTTCATAATTTGTAACATACACGTAACACATGTGTTTTAAATTCTATTATCTTAATTAGAAAATTCCTTAATAAATATTTATTAGATGTGTCAAGGAGGAGATTTTACAAATCATAATGGTACTGGAGGTAAATCTATATATGGTAATAAATTTGAAGATGAAAATTTTGAACTCAAACATACGGGACCAGGAACATTATCAATGGCCAATTCTGGACCTAACACAAATGGTTCACAATTCTTTTTAAGCACAGCACGGACAGATTGGCTTGATGGAAAACATGTTGTATTTGGACATGTTCTCAGTGGTTTAGATGTTTTAAAAAAAATGGAAAAGTATGGAACAAAAGGTGGAACCCCTTCACAAAAAGTTGTAATATCTTCTTGTGGAGAGCTAACGTGATATTTTTAATTATAAAATAATTTTATAGATTTTAATGTAAAAAAAAAATAAAATATTTTTACAAATGACTTTTATCTTTATAAATATTTATTTTTAGTATAGTTGCAATAAATTTTCTAGTGATGTAATTTTTATTTACTAGAATACAGCATCAGTTCCAATCTTATTATAAGCTTTTTTTTAATAGAATTTTGTATAAACATAACGATAGCAGGTGACTGATCAGTATTTTTGGAATATATCCGATTTTATAATTTTGTTACTATTTAACAATTACTATTACAAACCTTTGTTCGTGTTTTCGCGCTAATAATTTCGCTGTCGATAAGTGTAGAACACAAGAACTCCCATGATACAAAACTTTAGAATTACGAGAAAATTATACATAATAAAGAATCACTAAACTTCCAAAAACTGCCACTCCATTGATTACGGCGCTCTTGTAGCCTTGGTCAGCAAGTAGATAACATTCGTTTGGATTTTGTAATGAGCTGATGTGTTTTTTCGCTTGATCAGTGAGTCGGCATATTTACATGTAAAAAATTAACATGCTTCGCGCCGCAATGGATCAAGTAACACGAAATTTAGTCAGTAGTTCTAAATCTACGATAAAATGCCGCAGGTTGGAGGGAAAAGTCGCTATTGTAACAGCTTCTACTCAAGGGTAAGCTTTTAGCTATGTGACAGTTTCAAATTTTACTTTGCAACCGTGGTAAAAGCTAATTTTTAATCTTTTATTTCGATCTTATCATTCGGTCGTAGCAAACAAGATTATTAATTCAATTTTACACTAATTAAGAACTTGCTTAATTAAAGATGAGCTTCTAAATTTTATAAAAATCATACAACATTTATAAGATAGATATAAAAAACTTAATTTTTTATATTTTTTATTTATAGGATAGGGTATGCTGTAGCTCGCCGTTTTGCTCAAGAAGGAGCAAAAGTACTCATAAGTAGCAGAAGGGAAGCAAATGTTAAAAATGCAGTGGAGCAACTTAAAGCAGAGGGACTTGAAGTGTCTGGAATCACTTGTCATGTTGGAAA